>QVNW01000298.1:0-28731 GCA_014825475.1 Pseudomyrmex flavicornis
ACACTTTCGCGATTATTATTATTGCTAGATTATTGTTATTATCACTACCATGAAGGCGCACATGTGACAAAAAGACAGAACACAAACAAACAACATACAACATACCCCAAATAAACGTGTAGACTTTGGCGGCCACCATTAAAATGTAAAGTCCGTAAAGTGCTCCGAGATGAAGGTAGACGAAAGCTATCACATTCCTCCAGACGATGTTCCATCGGTAATTAGGCTTCGAGCTCTGTGCTTTCTGTGTCACTTTTTGCGTTACGCTCTTCCCCGGCGTGTTCTTTTGCGACACATCCTGCTGAGAAGCCTCGAGGTACAGGGTCGCTGAACTGCCGAACAAATTCGGCGCCATGTTGCCGGAATATCTGCAATTAAGTCAATTTGTCTATTTTCACGCAAAATTGATAAATTATTGCGCATTTGTGATTACAAATATATATGAGAGAGAAAGAGATATTTCTATATGCGCGATTTACGGAAAATTCTTGCAACACAAATGTCCGAATGAAATATCGACACAAAAAGCTACTGAAATATAACTCGAGTGAACGTTCAAACAACACGTAGCAAACACATCTAATCGTGTAACGTTCGCTCGCGTGTTTTGCAAACACGCATCTCAAAGAAAATCTTCCGTAACAACGGCGAGTTTTATTGCTACGTTAAAACAACAATAATAGGCGCGAAACCGGCAATGGATCTTTAAAATATTCTCTTCGGTCGGCATCGCGTTCCACTTTTGCGTCTTTTCGTTTCAAAAGGTGAAAGGTGCCAGACATCATCGGTCCATTGTTGCGTCTCTCTCGGCCATCAGCCCAAGATTCACGGCACTTTGATGGCTCTCGGCCGTACGTTATGTGCAGTCTGCAACGATCTCGTTATATACGGAACATTAACGTGCGGTTTTTACTAACGTTCCGCACACGTGCGCAAAGCGAAAAAGAAACTTATATATGTTTGCGCAGAGAATACAAGGGAATAGTTTCTAAATATCGCGCGCGTCGAATGTCGACACGCGAACAAATGTAGTCGCAAGGGAAACGATATTTCTCGAATTGTCGCGAGAATGTGCAGTCGAGAGCAAAGTTGTTGTCTCCGGACGACGAGGAAACGTTGTTACGTTGTTACACCAGACAGCGAGAAGAGAGAAGGGATAGGAGAGTCCGGGTAATCGTCGGTGATGTTACATTAGCGTGCAATTTTGTTGCGGTCCAAAACGAAGGACGGTTCTCTCAGATGGTTTGTTATCGCGCTTGTTGTTTCGTGAAAAAAAAAAACGGTTCGCGAGAGAGATCAATCACTCGCACGAAACACGCTGAATCGCGTCGCTTCGCACACATCTGTGTTTCGAACTGCGTTTGCAATTTGTATCGGGACGACTCGTCGTTTCATATCGGTTAACCACCGAACAAATTTGTCTCTAAACGTAGAATTACACAAATCGCAGAGTAAACGAAATTGAACAGTGAAAATTCAATAGCTAAATGCAGAAGAGTGAGAGTCAAATCAATTTTTTCGGCTCCGAACGAAGAGTTGCCGCAAATTCAAATTTATTCAATTGAAAATTGATGGGACTGACATTGAGAAGTGTAATTTAAATTAGAAAAATAAAAATTTATTCTGTACACAGTTTTTTTTTTAATTACAACAGAAATGAGAGTCTCCGAATTCGGTCAAAATAAAGTTGCCGCTATCAAATTTATTCAATTAAAAATTGATGAAACTGATATCGAATATAGAAATTTAATAATAAAGTTAATTAATAATAATTTAAATAATAAAAATTCTACACAGTTACAATTACATGTATTTCTTTTTATTACTATTTGTGATCAATCGCGCTAAAATTTAGATCTACCACAACTCCGCTCCGTAATCTAATAGAATACTTGTGAAAGCTCCACGAGGAAAACGAAGTTGCACGAAGTCGCAAATGTAAAAGTTAGAGCTGAAACTTTGCTTTTGTACATTTTCTGCGCTTTACGGCTAATTAGACACGAAGCATTCCTCTCTGTTTAAAGCGTGCTCAGGCGACCCTGATTACGTGACGACGTGAGAGATGTAGGTGCCCCACTTGATAAGATGTTCCTTTCTGTCGGTGATTCTGTCTCCCTGTCTCTAGGCGCAGCGCGCATTCTCTCTTTCTCTCGAGAGCCTACGCATAATTTAACGGACTTGATTCACAGCACCGCTAGTCACGTTATTAATATCCGGAAGATGAATTAGATATCGTGTGTGCCACTTACGGGTCGTATTCAATTTTTAACGTTACACATAAAGCACATGTTGTTAAATCATTAAATTCATTATCTGTCATTCTAATAAAGATGCGGGCATTATCGGGATCGAAAGTGTGTTATCGGGAGAAAGAGAGACGACACTCGTGCAAAACACTTTCGACGAAAGAAGCGTCTCTACGCGAGACTTTCTTTGAAAACGTCAGAAAGTCTCACGATGATCGCACAAGGATGCGGTTTCACGTAAATCGTCATCGGAGAAAAAACCGTGAAGTCTCTTAATAATGCAACGAAATAGAAATTACAAACAACAGATCGATTGCAAACGCAAACGTGATTGTCGATGGTGAGAAAATCGTTCCGAAGTGCCAACCTTCGGGGACAACATTGCCTCGAAGTAATGACCGAGGAATTACATTGTAATGCTAAAATAATTGACCACAATTGTGTAGAACACGAAAGTATCGAATATTCCTGTCGAAACGTCGCTGTCGACTATCAATTGAAGACAATCATTTTCGCATTCGCACAGCGACTCTGATTCTTCAGAGTTTCGCTGAAGAAAGAGATTCGCGTTATTTGCGGAGCAGCGTCGAAGTCACGAATTACTTTCGCTGTTGCTCGCGGTCAAGCTTTTCGCGATACCATCGCGTGACCAAAAGGTATAAAATAAATATACGTGTTTATCTTCATACGATCGATTGTCATCGTTCGATTTTGCAACAAGATCGGCGTGTTACGACGTTTTACGAATAAACGCGATGAAAGTATCTCTGAACTCTTTGCGCGTCGATAACTAAGAAACAAAAAAAGAGTCACGCACTGTTTTAAAAGTAGCTTACGCTCTTCCTCGCTAACAGCTCGTCAATATAAATTCTCACTTAACCGTGCGATTTACGATCTAACTTTTACGCGGTAATATCTTAGCTTTCAAAGAAGCTGTTAAAGAGAAAGACATGTAATTATAGCAAAAAAACCACATTTCATCTCTGTAATAAATATATAAATAATAGAACAATTTAGCTTTTAAGGCCAACTAACTGGGACCAGCCACACGCACGTGCCGCGCATCGTAGAATCGCTTAAAAAAAACACACACACAAACGTTGAATTTAATAATTTCAAGATATTTGTTATTCGAGCAGAAACTTCCAACTCACAATTTCTACTCCTAACTCGTCTTATGAGAAAAAACATAATACGAAAGAGACGAGAAAAAAATTAAAATATTTTCAAAGACGTAAAACTAGAAACAGCTCGATTTTTAAATTATTGTTGTTTTTTATGTTTTAATTGTTTACGTACGGCACGATAACAAAATAATTATCTCGTCTGGAGAGAGAGTTGCGATTGTATTGATTTGTTGTCGTTCAATTCATCTGCGTGTTGTTGTTGTTGTTCGTTGTTTGCGAACGACAACAGCGCGCGCGTTTAGTTTGCTTTTCAACCAATCGCACGTAGCAAGTGTCGTTTTCTCGCTTGTTCTTTTCTGACCTAGAGAGGAAAGTTTCACGTTCTTTAAGAGATTAATTGCAGATTAACGGTAAGTCAGTGCTACAGTTATCTATCTTCTCGCTCTTTTTTTTTCTTTCTTTTTTTTTAACGATATTTACCGCCATCAGAAACGAGTGAAGAACGGGGTGCGATAATCCACGTGAAAGCGTCGAAGACATACATTTCCCGATCTCACAATCTCATTGCGATATGAGATTCTCGCGAGATTCGAGTCGATGTGTAAACAACGAAACTCTTCGTCGCGGAAGATAAGATTGAGGAATCGCGCGAGTCGTTTATGTTTAACAAGAATCTTGAAGTAAAACAACTCGTTTTCTTTGTCTTTCTATGCAAATAAATTTACAAATTCATACAGAATCTACGAGCAAAATCTTTCATAAAATCCACAGAAACCTCACTAGATGTCCATTAGATATCGCAAGGACTTATGTGACGTCTAATGAGATTTTTGTTTTTTAATGAGAAGAATTTTACCGCATTTATGCGAATAATAATATTTTTATCAAAGACTAAGAATAAAAAAAAAAGTCTGTCTGTCTAAAGTTTGTCGTTTGCGAATTCAGCAAAATGTGCAACAATACACGTAATTGTGAAAGTGTTTACTACAAAAAGAGTCCGTGGCGTTGATGTTGTGTATAAAAAAATGACATATTTCCAATTGTTTTTTCTTTTCTTCAGATTAAACAAATCTCAACGTCCGCGATAAAAGCGCGCGTGCCCGCATTTCTCGCGCGTCCGATAATCACCGCGAATATATAGTCATCGTAGATCTTTTAGTAAAAGTGCTCGCGGCACTTCAAAACGGTACATGATGTAGTAGTAAAGGAACAGATCCTCCGTGGCGGAGAAAGGGGAATACGGAGAAACGAGGAAGAGCGGCAATACCGTGAAACGAGCAAGAAACAGGTTCTACATGAAAAGCAGGCCACCGGTGTATTTGAGGTCATTACTAATCACGGGATCGAAATTCCGAACCTTGTCTATCCGTGAGTAGCACCTTACGTTTTCCGACGGTCTTTTACACACGTACGAAACGGCACGTACGAAGACTCTCGCGATCGTCTTACGACACTTGTCGTCCGTCACAAAACGAAAACAGAAAAGACCGATAATTCGTGCTCGCGTCACGCATTCCTTTGCTTACTCCGCGAAAATCAATCGGAGAAACAGGAATACCTCGCACGTTTGTTGGTGAACAGAAAAGAGATTAAGTCAGATATGCTGAATTGATGATAATTATCGAAACGCGAGTGATTATGTACGTATCACAAATATATTAGTGAAACAATATTGTCAAATTCGACAAGATGTAAAATCGGTCGCGAGGAGGATGCAGGAACGAGAGATCGTACGGCCGCTTCTACATCCCGCGGCCGATATACCGCCTTTTTTTCTTTTTAATTGTGATATTTTTTTTCCCCCGATTAGAGAAAGCTCAATTAATGCCGAAACGTTTTGAATGATTGGTTCTTATTTTTCAGTCTTGCTTTTTTACATCCTGCGGTCGCTTTATCCTGTCGTTTCTAATTTTTTCTTTTTCCAGCGTTTTAACTGATTGAAAGAACACACTTTTAAATTAAAGCCGTAACGTTTCGGATACGTTCTCTTATTTGTCAATAATCCGACGCTCCTGTATCGCTTTGTATCTGCCGAATTGGATAACTGTTTTTTTTAATAATTTATAATAAATTATAAGTAGTCTACAAAAAAGTTGTATATCTCTTCTGTTTTTCTCTCGAATATTATCGATAATATAATATCTTAGCACATTGATAAATCGAAGACGCGCCAATGTCGACACCGAAAGAATGGTTACAGACGAGTATGACCTACTAAAGTCCTTGTAGCACGTGATGTTTTCTCTAGCCACTAAACGTGCTCGGCTACACACGGTATTCGACAAGCAGCGTTCGTTTCCTCTCGGAGAAAAAAAAACACGTGCATAAAATGATATTCTCTCTAGCGTCACGCAGTAAAAAGTCTATTTAACAGATATGTTGCTCTTTATATATACGAGAAATATAATTCCCAAGGACGCGCTCCTCCGAACCGAAGTCCTCGAGAAAGATGTCTTTCTCGTAGCTTCGTTTCCTTTGACACACTAGTCGCACTATATTTCGCGTCCTTCGTACACAAAACGATTACGAGACACCGCGCATTGCGTAAAGCAATGTGCGCATGGAAACTGAACATAATGCTAACTCGGTACGACGACGAGTTTTTGCACTTCGAATATATCACTCGAGCGATTTATTCGATTTTTCTGACTGAAATCGAAATAATTATCACTGAGAAGCGAGGATTATTTATATAATAATTATTTATTTCTTTTATGCGCGCGATTATCTCACGAGTATACTAATTAAAATTCTGTCGTTGTCATCTTATCAATAAACATGAACAATAAATAATTGTATGAGAATTTATTGAAAAGTCGACAAAGCATCTCTACGTTAGACGATCAAGGTTTTCTCTCTGTGTAGCATATATATATATATATATATATATATATGTATATATATACATACAACATCCAACGAAGTTGCTATTTGTTTCATTCTCCATTTCCTCGTGATTTTACTTTCAGTCTCACAGATTGCGTTTGCACGAATCCCGAGCATGTGTTGCGACATAACTAATTATGTTGCAGAGAGATTATTTAAATTTCTTGAAATGTGTGAGTGTGTGTGTGTATGTGTATGAATCCTTCCAAGGAGTGAATTTGCACTCTTTTGAAGTTGAATGTTCACTCCGAGAGATTTGAAGTGCTCTCGCTCATTCTAGTGATTCGCGTTCCGGCCGCTTTGATTCGGTTGCGCACGGTGCAACATTGTTGCACATTGTTGCATTTTGCTAACAATGAACTCCACGTCGCGCGTAGAGAAACGCACAAGACGAAAAATTGTGAATTACGCGCGCGTTAACATTTACGCAGTAGCCCCATTTGAGATTTGTACTAAATGCCAATTATGAATGTCGAGTGGCCGATAAACGATTCGAACTAGATTTGATAATATCCACTTAGATTACATCTTAGATCTCGTCGTTGATTTCCTAAACACCAAATTATTGCAACAATTAAACACAATTTTCAGCAGTTATTAATGTGCTGACATTTGCATATTAGCGCAAAATTAACATTTTGTGTTTACTAATTTATTGACGTGCGCAGAATGCGTGTCATACTATATATTTTCGGATGCAAATGTCGCGTTAATTAAAATTGATTTACAAAAATGTGAGGATGTAAATTTATTAAAAACAATAAATACATTACATAATCGACACAAATAACATATCGGTAAACTGTTAGTGTTCGCTTCATTGCGAGTTACGTGTGCGTTTTATTTTCCAAGATTGTGTCATTAAGTACGTTTTTCGCGGATCCTCTCGTGTCGTATTTTCAAACAAAATTACTATCAACGACGTTTTAGATAGAGCGAAATGTTACATCGTTCGCGGAGATGTTACACAGCGCGCGCCGCGGGATTTTACACGTCAATTCTTTTTACTTCTATTCTAATAAGCAGAACAAGTCGCTCAGGAAAGTATGCCGTACGGGAAGTTTGCAGGTCGCAACAGATGGGAAAAACTAAAAAAGCGAAAAAAATCTTAGCGCGCGAGTCGAGCCGCGATTTTGAATCCGTTCGATGAAACGAAAAAAAGTTCCGAACGCATTGAGATTCTAAGAAGATTGAGTGCAAGTTCACATTTCTGATTTTTGAAGAGAATTCTTAAATGTCTTCTATTCCACAACAGGGAATGTACAAAAAAAAATTGTCACGGCGAAGTCGAAAGACCGCAAAGAAGATTAGTTTCAGTGATACTCCGTATCTTTGTGAAATGACAGTTCGCACATGCAAGATGTAATTGCGCGAACACGATGGAGTGTCTCGAATAAAGGTTTACTCGCGGAAATTGTTCGTAAATGAGTTGTCGTTCGGAGAATTTTTCTGTTTGTCATCCGAGAAACCAACCGGTAGCGGTCGTTGGTTTCAGAAAGTGCCGGACGTGTGAAGAGAGAATGAAAGAACGGCTTGAAACAGCAATGCGTGTCGATAATCAAAATTTTACATACATTCGCGCACATTGCGTTGCAAGGAATAGTAGAATCGATGTTTTGTCGTAAAATTCACAAACTAATTGTCGGAATAAGTGCGGGTTGTCATTGATTAGGCAGCAAAGTTTCTCAAGATTTCGCGAGTTCGTCCCATGATACGTAATTCCAATTATTTTACAGATAATTTTTAATTTCCATATATTTTGAACAAAGTTAATTTAATTTTTATTAAGTAATTTAATTCATTTTCTTTTTGTCTTCCACAACGAAAAAGTGAAAGAAAAATTAACTAACTCACGAATTTGACGATCGGAAACTCGCGTGTAGCGTATTCAGAACTCGCGCACTGTTCAGGTTTTCTCATCGACTTCCGAGATATAAGCAAAATTCAAAAGTTCGCGAAACAGAAAAAATTACATTAAATGACGGGGATCGATTGACAACTTACGTTTGGCACGACGGACGAACGTCGAACGAGATCGCAAAAATTCGTTGTCGCAAGGATCACTCGTGTGGAAGCTCGTGAGAAATGCAAGTGACACAATGACTTCCCGGTGATTCTCTTCTTAGAAAGGATGGTCCGACCTGACGGCGAGTTCACTACGAAATACCGAGATGCTGAAGCGTATGTCCCACTTATCAGTTTCTCGCGTCGCCCCGCGTGTGACGCGACGTGGTCATCAACGAAACTCTCCCCGCCGACCGTCACGGCTTTTGTTCTAAAAAATTGTCACCGCTGCGACTCTTACAGGGGCAGCCGACGAACGGAAGTCGCAAAAACCGAGAGGAGTGTGCGATTTTGCAAACACGTGCTATTTTTGTTTTTTTCTATTCTTCTTCGCGTTCCCAATCGTTTTCCGGCGATATATATTTGCTAATCAATCGGTCTTCGATTGTCGTGACATTTATGTGCAAATCGCGCGCGTGCGACTTTTTGAAACCTGATTCCCAGCTCGAATTGCCAATTTCCGCATAAATAATGTAAATACAATGTATAAGTGTAGATGAAGTGGAGATGAATTCATGACTATTCAATTTATCAATCGAATTTATTACCAGTTGCAATCGAGAACTTATTCGCAATTAACGAATATAAAAAAGTTTTGTAATTGATTCTTTAGTTTCTAGTCTGAGATATTTTTTAGGGAAAATTTGTTGTGCAAACATTTATAAAATTAAATTTGGTATCGTCTGGCTGTTATATAGTAACGATTATCGTTCTGCCGAATTTTTTTATCTGTTCACGGAAAACATTTTTGCTGGAATAGCAAGAAGATAAATTACTGTACAGCCATCAGCAAGAAAAATTTGCTAAGTCTATTGAATTTATTGCTTTGCCAACAAAACATTTTTTGTTGGTGAAACAAACAATTCGAGTAGGTTTAGCAAAGTGTTTCTCGCTGGCCGTGTAATAGCAAAACTTGGTTTTCCAGATTGTCCTCATTTTTTTTTTTTTTTTTTTCAATTCGCTTCGATTGATTTAATCGCAAAAGTTTTCACAATTTTACTCAATTTCGACGAAGATAAGAAATAATATTAGTACGTTCAGTTTCGCGAATCCACAAAATGCTTAATGGCACGCTAAATGGAATGGTTTAAGAAGCGCTACGACCGACCGACGCTATGTAATTTGGATCGGGAACAACGAAAGCTGCGGTCTTCTTCGCCGAAGAAGGCGAAGAAGACGTTGTCTTGTCGGTGGAAAAATGTTAAGAATTCGAAAGTGAAGTTTTTTTTTATTCCGCGTTTCAGTGTTATTTGACGAACGGGATTGTCTTCGATTTTGCGACACATTCCTTCGTTCTTCTTATTTCAACTTGCTTAATTACAGGTTTGCAATATTCCACGAAGATGAATGTTCACAGACGTTTTTTTCTTCGATCGTTTCTCTCGTGGAGTGTACGATTAAACTCGAAACGCAAAATTTACAACTCACTAACCCGCTTCGATATTTCCTGGAAGAGTTTGTTCTTATTGTATCGCTGTCTCAGAGATCTTTCAAATGTATCAATCTCGTTCGACAGAACGCTTGTAAGCGCTTACTGTTTGTCGTCTGTGATTATGTTTCTGTAGCAATAAATAAAATGTTAATCACAAACAATAATCACAAAGCATAATGAAATATTAAAAAAAAAATATATTAAAAAAATATTAATAAAATATTAAAAACATTTAATTGCGTTATGAACGCGACTAACAAATAATACCACATTTACTTGATGTCATTTTAGAAAAGAAAAAATCCATTTAAAAGTTCTTAATTACTTATAAATTATTTATTCAATCTTTGACTAGATATCGAAGTTATCTATATATGCAGAAAGTTTTTTCTAGATACATCACATACACTTACACACATGTAATAACATGTAATTTGTTTCTATTTTTTATACTATATTATTAATTTACGTCTGAAGAAAACCCAAGTAAAGGTCGAAATATTACGTTTTTTCACGTTTTGCGCTTTAATGTCTAAATATATTAATGTCTAAATATATTTATGTATCTCTTTAATTAAAACATCTGTTTTTTATGCTCGAATTTGATCTCTTCTTTTAATCTTTTTGTAAAATTTGTTAATATGTTATTGTTCTTATGTGTAAAACCAGTCATATCACCAGCTGACGAAAGTTATTACAAAAACATTTTGGTGCAAATTATTTTTGTGTAAAATTTTTTACAAATACAATACGCGTAAAAGAAGTGGCTCGTATTTTTGCCGAGTGTTATTTATTACTTCGTTTGATTCAGCACTTTGGACATCCGAGGATGTTCTCCGTATTTTAAATTAATTGTATATATGTATCAACGTATATTTTTAAAAACAGATATAAGCTAATGTAATAAAACATATAAGAGTAATTGTTTTTTCTTTTTACTGGAAAAAAATACTAAGATAAAAGACGCGATTTATTCGAAAAATAAGTGTACATGTTGCACACGTGTATGTGTGTGTCGCGCGCACGCATAATTGCAAAGCAAGTAATTATTTAAATTGCGCATACGTCATATTTTTATGTTTTTTATAGCATCTATTACATAAACATTAGTAAACACTACTATTAATTGCGCATATGTCACGTTTTAACGCGCCCACGTTATTTAGTTGTGGATGACGGTTTTATCTAAACAAGAAATAAAACAAATTTTACAAAAAACAAAGCTTGCAAGAATCGTGTTCGATTTCTATCGTTTAACGTGATATGATGAATTCCGCAAAACAACCACTTGTGCGACTTATACGTGAGACGATTACATATTTTAAAAACAAAAGGCAAACACTGAGGGAGATCGTTATGTTTGTCAGGTTTATGGTGAGAAAGAATTTGACGAGGCTCGCTCACGCACACACACACGTACAAAATGTCAAACAAGTGATAAGACAGAATTTCACGTCCCTTCGGCAAACATTTGTTGATGCATAAATTGTCAGTTTCGTCAAGGCTAGTTTTTTCATCTAATGAATAATCTTTAGAATAATGTTGGAGAAAGCGTCGTGTTTTTAGTATAAACCAAACTCTTGTTTTAATTAAACGTATATATTAATAATTAAAATTTAATCACACGTTCTTTTAATAACTTTGATGTTTGTGCTTATCTGGAAAAACGTTCTGTCTGGACAAAAATTCGATATATGTTACAAATAAGTTATATATACATAATTTTATACATATATATATATATATATATAATTATCTTACACACACACACACACACTATATATATATGAGATTGTGTGAGATAATCTTTTGTATATGATTGTGCATCATTGTACGTAATCAGACATATGAAATTTGTCTATTAAAAAAATTTTTTCTTTAAACATATTATAAACATGATAAATATAATGTGTCTCACACATCAATTATGCAACGTTGGCAATAACTCAGTCAGTTTGCAGTTTGTTTATGCCATTTTTTATTATACAATAAAAAAAGACACGTAACACGGAAAGACGACACGTAACACGGAAAGACGACACGTAACACGGAAATAAGATAAAGATTTCTTTATTTGATTTATCAGTCACGTATTAGGCGATAAAAACTATTTAATAAGCGACTGATACACATGCATAATGCATACACACGCGAATTGAGACACACGTGTTGAAGTTTGAAACGTCATATTTGCAAATTGTTCTCATTATTTTTTTTTATGTTATAATTTTAAATTTTTAACAACATTGTACATTCTTAACAACATTCATGATGCGTTGAATTTTTACTTCGGAAGAATCGTCGAGCAATACGATGTCATAACGTGCAAAACTCGTTTACACACATTCGACTTTTTGGAATTCTTTTGCGAGAGAGAAAATAACATTTTTTAGGACATAAAATGTGCGAATCCAGAGCGCAGCGTTACACATGACAAAAACAAAGACAAATACAGCGTCCGATTGTGAATGACGGACGAAGATTGAGCATCATCGCGCGTTTTCTTTAACGAACAGATGTCTAACGCAGATATCTTTCTCCGAACGATATATCGAACAGTGTTTCTTTTTATACACGCGAGGTTTCATCGTCGTGATAAATGCCGATACAGAGAAAGCGAAGAGAGAATTTAATAAGATTGTTTCATTTTCGGAAGACGCACAGTTCTCACGTGATTCGTCGCTGGTGATTAAATTTGTTCCTTTTGTTCGTTAATCCGTCATATTTTTATTCCGATAGTCACAAAGTATTTTTTATGTCGAGAGGAAGAAACTTTCTTGTGAGAAATTAACGTTAACTTTATAAAGACAAAGGGAAAGAGATTAAAAACCAGAAGACGGTGCAAATTTTTATGTGTGCAACTAAATTAATTTAATAAAATGAATCTTATCAAGCTCGTTGATTAAATTCAATCGATTAAATTCGATACACGATAATAGATTTGCAAATGAGAGTTTTTCATTCGGTCGACAAGTCACTATACATTGCAAGTGTGTACGTAAATCAAATCGAACGAGCTGGTGTTTTGATTCGCGTGTGTGTGCATGCCGATTCGACAAGCGAAAACGATCGCGACAGCGAGAAAACAAAAGGACACGGCCGATGAAATTCCAGCTGCGGGCAATGCACCCTCTCGCGCCTCGGGCGAAGGATCGCGCGCCACCCTCGATGGGGTTGTATGAGATGCACTGCGGCGCGGTCTCAATCATCATCGCACCACGCCGATCTCTCTCGATCTGTCGCAATAAACGCGAACACGTTATTGAGTTAATCGCGAACTCGTCCCTAAGCGCCTGTTTACGATAAATAGAAGGTTCGAAAATAGCGAAGATGTGGTACTGTACCCGGGATAGTGCCGGCTGGTCCGATTGATCCGCGGCGCCACTACTGCCGTGCTCAAATTCCACGGTGAAGGGAAATACTCGTGATCTTCTCTGTCGATAAGCGACATACTTTGGAAAAAGAATTTAAAACTAAACAAAATCAACAAATTGATGATTTTTTTCGAAACGTAAAAACATTTATATTTGAATTCACTTTAGTGACCATTTTCCGACCGCAATCGGAAAGATCACTTTTTCGTGCATGAATTTAAATTCCGATCGGTGCTGCCGCCTGCGAAACGTTTGCGAATGCAAATGCGAGACGATAAGAGATTTTATGAAAAGCAATTTTTTCTCTTTATCATTTATTAGCGGTATCGCATTATTTAAACGTAACGTAATACAAAACGTAAATGATGAATATGGAAAAAACTGTGATATTGTTTTTTAAATTAAATTAAATATCTTTTAAATTATGATATATTTGGCATATACAGATGACTTATGTGATACAGGTGTTTGACATAAGTCACTAGAGCTCCTACGGATATTTATTTTGACACTTCTGCGTCATTCAACACAATAAGATGTTAAAATGTCGTGCACCAAGGTGTTAATTCTTCGAAGTTAATTTCGTTCAATATAAAATTCTGATATGTCTGAGTTGTAATAATACAGTTCACTCAGTGCAGCGAGATATAAACAGTTGCATACGGGCAGGCGAAGCTAGAGGTTCGCTATATATACGCGCGCATATTATTATTATCTTTAACGTATTCCATTTTAGAGAATATATTTAACATATTTTTTTCTGACTTACAATTTTTAGTATCTACAAACCTACCAAAATAACAATTTGTTTCTTCAACAGAGACGTAAAATTTCACATTCCTGTTCCGTTTGGGCGTGAAAATAAAACTTAGTTACGACGCGTCATGCAATTTTCTCTTCAAAAGCCGGTCGCGCTCGGTGCACGCCAAATTGTCGCATTGTTGAAACGCGAACAAACAATAACGCGACACACACAACGCGCAATTACCCGAACTTTGCAAGCCTGATATCGATCGCGAGACTATCATTTTTTTCTTTTCTTTTTTTTTTTTTACATGTCGATATATGGCGTATCAATAAATAGATGGATCAATTTTCCTTTCAATTGAATACATATAAACTCATTACTCCGACGAGGTCTCGCATAGCTGGATTCCTTCGCATGATTCGATATTCGAGCAGGCACACGTAACACTGCGTGGTATACAATTTATCGCGCTTGTGATACACACGACACAGTTTTTATCAATAGATAAAATTTTTCTGACATACTTGAAGTGAAAAGAATTTTTATTAACATTTGTTTATTGTTTCTCAGCGCCAAGATTATTCTTTGAGATTTAAAAATCGATTACATTTTTCTTATCCTTTCGTTTCGATTTCATTTTTAAATACATTATCTCTTTAAATATTATTTAAATATTCTTTGAAAATATTGTTTTAAATATACGCAACACGTATTCATCACAATCCGAGTAAAATCTTCCGGCCGATTATGGACCTTCGTAGCGCCATCTACGATGATAGAAATCCAGCTGTGCGATGTGATGACGGTTCGTAAGTAACGGGGGAGTTTGACGCCGTATGAAAGTCGGCGCGTCGCGACGACGCTCAGTCGGCTCAGTTTGCATTTGCGCGCGCGTCCTGTCGGCAGACCGGTCGCGAATTTTCCTTAGAAATTTCTATCGTGAAACCGAGAGTTTCACGATAGAATAAAACCTGTTGAACGAAAGAGAAAGAGAGAAAGAGAGAGAGACAGTGCGAAGTTTGCTCCAAAAACGTGCGTCGCAACGCGTGCAAAGTAGCCGACAATTTCGAAATCGCGCGTAAGTTATTGAATATTAATTAAAGATAACACACTCACACATACACGCTCACAAAACGTTGGACGAGGTGAGGATTACATTATTAATCACAGAGATTATTTTTTTTTTGTAGCAGCATAGGAGGATAGGAGCATAAGAGGATTCTTCAAGCGGAAAATAATTAAAAATCTTTTTTTCTTTACGTTTAAGTCCGGCTAATTAACGTGCGCGCGACACATGACGCTGATAAGAGCGTCACTAATTTTGCGATAGAAAAGACACGCTCTCTACACGTGGGTCTGTTATACACACACACACACACACACACGAATAAATTCGGCGAATTCGATTTATCTCTCGATCGCTTTCTCTTTCTGGAATTTCACGCACGTGTTTATCGTGGCTTCGCGGTGCTAGCGGGGAGAGAGCAACTCGATATCTCGGGACTTTTATCGCTGAGCGTGTACGCGAGAAACCGCGCACATCGCGATATTCTATTGAATCATCGGCGGCTGCGAGGAGAAGACCGGGTGCCGCATTATATTTCGCTAACGTGAGTAACGTTATTTACCGAAACTTGGATACAGTTAAAAGTTTATATAAAGTTACGGGAAAACGCACGTCGTAACGTTCGAGAAATCGATCGATCGATAACGAGTTTAATGAAGTGTTCATGTAATAAGTGAGAGAGACGCGCATATTCGATTTAATCTGAAACGCTCGGACGATCGATCAAGGATGCGAGATCACGATCGCGCGAGAGATCGAGCGTCAATTAGATTCACTTTGATTTCATTGCATTTCGCCGTGTGTAACCCACTTTTGACGTGACAGAAGAACGTCGGCATGCGTGTTTTAACGATTGCCGGTTTTGCCCGGCAATTATCGGTGACCGCGCGAGGCTCTCGTGTGCTGTGGCGCGATTGACGGTCGCGTTAACAACAATACCTAATAATTCACGAAGTGAACTCGGCGCAAACAAGACAAGCAATTAAGCTGCTCTACGTGTACAACTTGGTCGTCATGAATGACATAATAACAAGTAAACACACGTCGTGTATTTAGTTGTGCGAGTCATTTCTTGCTTCGTAATACTGTTTAATTTCGGGTATTTACTGTCTCTTTTTTTTTCTTTCTCTCTCTCTTTCTCTCTCAGTCTTTTTCCTACAACCATAATTATTTGAATAGAAATTATGTTACTCAATTATTAATTTCAACTTGTTCATTTTGTCACAATCATTTAATTTGATAGAAGTAACTGCGGTAATTAATTAATTAAGTCGAGCATCTGAGAGCAATTCTTTACTCCTTTCTGTCCTTTCTCTATCCACTCGGTTCTATAAAGGGACAACAGCGTAGACCGAACCTCAGTTTACTTTTTAACAAATGTTCACGAGCAGCACGTATCCAATAAACGTCAACGTCTGGATGATTGATATCGGTTTTTTTTTTTTTTTTTGTAATTTATCTTCCGTCAAATGTCCTCAAACTTGATTAATTACGCGTATACTCTCATTAGTTTTCCGATGTGGCCTCAAATAGCCAGAATGGAATAGCCATTATTGAAGTTGTATTCAATAATGAGCCCGAAATAATACCGTTGATTACAAACAAGAAAATTTTCTTTGCTTGTCTTTTTTTATTTTTTATTTTTTTTATTAGTTTTGTGCTAAGGAACAAAATTTTTTTGAAAAACGTCTGGCCGCCAATAAACAAATGGACGTAAATAATTTCTAATATTCCATAGGAGTTTGTTTTCAACCGTTTCTGTCGCGTTTTAGCAAATCAGTTTTTGCCGGACGTGAAAAAGCGTCACGTTCCCACGTGCTTGTCGCACGCAATCACCTGCGTATTTCTTCACCGTTACGTCCGCCTCACGTACACTAAGTGTAGATCTCAGGTACACGCGTCCGCAAGTGTGTATTTCTCTATTTAATGTGTCTCGTGACCTCGAAGTCGCTCCAGTCGACTCCTACATAATCTTTGACATCATCGGTCGATTCTTTTTAATGTTGCTTCCAAATAACGTTAATCATTTTTAATATCAATGTTTTTATATTTCGTCCTGTACAGCAACTGTACGGCAACCATAGACAGCCAGAGAAAATTATTCTCTCTCTTACAGTAAATTAAAATAAGAAAATATCAAATAATGTTATTTCATTTTAATTCAATTTTAAGGAACTATTGACTGCGTGTATATACGAATTATTTATAATATCTATCTACTGTCTATTTTATAATTTAATGTTAGCTTTCTTTTTCTTTATCTTTCTCCGTCAAAGACGACTCTGAAATTTGACGTGCGTATCGTCACATTTAACAAATATCTGAAGGTTCATGCGAGTTTCCGCAAATTTGTCGATAAATTCGTGCATATTTCACAAGCTGGAATTCTCAAGGAAAGCGAAAAGAGCATGAGGGATCTTTTGTTCTCCCCTTCTTCCCAGTTCTGACAATCTCATTAGCAAAAAATAAGATATCGATCAATTTTGTCGATACACACACACACATACACGTTTTCTCCGTCGTTCGCGTAAGTCGTCGGCAAGTCGACTTCAAGGCGAATTTTTCAACGGACGCTCGCTCGTTATCGCGTGTACACATGTCTCTCGTGTAATACACACACGTAATACTGGGCGTGGATACGAATATTCATTGCATGAACGTGCAACTTCTTTCTGAATTTAACTGGTTACGCATGTGATCGTTAATCCTGCCGTTCCCGTTGCAGATGCACATTTTCTTTGTCATTTAATGATATCCGGCCTCGCATTCTCTTCGTCGTTTAATAATATCCGTCCCGACCTGAGTTCTGAAACCCGCAAAACAAACCGGGAAACAAATTGTTCTTCACACATCCTTGATGTCATTTGAAAGACATTGTTTTAATTCATTTATTTTCTCTAGAAACTCATATCGCGATCAAGTTTTACACGACAAACAAAATCACAAGCACGTTTTTCTCTACTGAAAACGCGTCTTCTTTGTTACGTGTTTTTTTTTTTTTTTTATTGAACAACATAACGGTTCGAAATTGCGAGTTCGTATTCGGTTTTGCGTTTCTTCGACGGCGTTCTCATTTCAGTCTTCATATCTCACGTCGTTTTGTGCTCACGCCGGCAAAGACCGCTTGGGAAGTTCTTCTCGGCATCGAGAAGAACTGACGGGATGACAGAACGATTTGACCGTGAACCATAAATTCCGATTGAACATACATATATATATATATATACCGGGGGCAGATGAAACGATACAACAGATGTATTGGGTCGTCTCGCAAATTGTACATATATGTAGAACGAACGAATTCTCTCCGGAGATCGTCAAGACGTTCGTCGGCGTTCGTCTTTTGCGCGACAATGCCTCCTTTCCTCGGTTTATTGATCGGCGATGCTATTATAGCATACCTTTACCCCGTCTTATTGTACTTTGAAAATAATCATGAAAATAATGACATGCAAATGCATTTAATATGTAACCTGTCATCGTGTTAAAACGCACAATTCGGGTTAATGAAATCGCTTTTTTCTTCTCGTACATATTTAACAAATAAAAAAAAAAAAAAAAAACGCGACGCGTCTGTATTCTGCGCGTCGTTGTATTCAGATACTACTATCTCACGAATGTGACTTCTTTATTTTCTAGAAAATAAGAAGGATGATGACCTTTGCTCCGACATTTTGTAATTTTTATTGAACTCGCGCGATTACAGAAATAATAATAACACTCGCGTCATTTATCGTTCGTCTTTTCGTACAATGATCTTTCGTATATTGAATCCTTTTGATGTAAAATCGCGAGCGTGCTGCGAATTGACCCGAACGAATCCGATCAATTGGCGTCTGCTGCCCCCGTCGGTTTTGATCATCGATACGTGTCGCGCAAGTTTATAGTTGAGCGTTTCGAAACGATTGCAGTAAGATAATGTATGTTACAAATATATTTATACAAATATATTGAAACAAAAGTTCATTTCTTCTCTCATCGGAGGTCTCTCCCGAACTGTTTTGCTTCTCAATCAAATAATCTCTAACTACATCGGATAGCCACACTGACTGAATAATCATTGTCAACAATTATTAAACGACTATTTATAACTTTTAATTAAACATATGCTTTTGTATCTTTAAAAACCGTAATCTAATCGTGTGAAACGCGAGATATAACGCTGTAACAAGGGACGAATCATCAAAAAAGAAATCAATTGTATTGTATCAATTGTATCGGGATGAATCGTCAAAAAAGAAATCAATTGTATCGTAACACAACACAGTATTAAAAATATAATCAATGTTGTCTTTTTCTTCGTGATCTCGGTTTTTTTTGTTTTTTTTTTGTTTTTGTTTTTTTAGAAATAATGCTATCTGTTAGAGAATATGTAATATACGTTATTATTTTACGTGAAAATGAATTTGAAATATAATACAAAAAGCTACGGAACTTTTTTATCACTCGTAGAATAATAAACAACAACGCATTTTACATATAAGAAACTGGAAGATGAAACTTTCCGTGAAACCAATCCTTTCTCAAACGCGTAAATGCGCGCTATCTCCATTTTAATGCTTCCAATTCTGATGTTAATCACTATCACATCGGGGAGGCTGATCAGAATTGATCGCGAGACACGTCGTAGTCCGGCGCAATTACTTTCAATTAATTCCCATTGCCCGAGGCGTTCGTAATCTCATTGCAAGTGCAGCATGCTAAATTAATTTCCACCGTGCGAAATTAAGCATGAAAATTATGCAGCGTTTTCTGTTGCATTACAAAAATGGGAACACGATACGCAAGAATGTAAATTATTCCCTCGGGGTGGAAGTCGAAAGAATCAAACAACAATTTCCACGGTTAATTGTCGCGCGCTAAGTTCCAAAGTGACGGTAGTTTTAAAAAAAAAAACATCATAAATTTGTAATTATTACACGTATCATCGTAAATAGGCAGCTTTAGTGAAACATATCGAGAAACCGCTGAAAGATAAAGACGATCGCGAGAAAAAAAAAAAAAGACAAATATGTGCCGAAGATAAATTTGCCGACGACACGCCCTAGGTACGTAATCGTCGTCTTTTTTGCGGCGCGGCGATTTCCAGCGAAAATTTGTTGCGTCAAGAATTAACTCACATTATTGCAGTTCCTCGACAGGAAAGAACTCACGCCTACTGTTGCGATGAACTCCGCGCTATATTTATAGCTCATTCGGTTAAAAAAATACGTGCTTCGCTTCCTCGAGTCGAGGAAAGAGAGATCGGGGACCGTCGTCTTGTGACGCTATTTCGCTTCACATCGTTGAACATCGTGCGTACTATGTGGGTTCGATAATCGTTCAGTTATAATTCAAAGAAGATATTTCTGTGTCTAACGTTTTTACAGAAGCTTGAAAATAACAACGTGATTAGACTTCGAAATATCTTTCAGAAGAAATAAAACAGAACACACACGAGATAGCGTCGTGATATTACATATATAACGAGTCGCTTTGGCGGCGATACACAGAATGAGTCACGTCGATTATGATATTGTTTAATTGGCGAAATGATTCACTGCGCGATCAATTCATTCACAAAACAGAGAGAGAATCGATGCGCATTCGATCACTTTTGTGACTATTGAATTCTTTTCTTATCTCGTTATCCGATAAGATGTCTGAGCGTGCGCTCACACACATACACACACACACACACACACACACACACAGTTGCTTGAAATCGTACTATCTCGAGTGGGGATTTTGCGATAAAGAAATCTACAGAATCGATTATCAAAAGGTTTCATCGAAACACGAGATAAAAAGCTGAAAGAAAATCAAGTAAATAATTCCGATTTTTTGACAAGTGTCAAATTAATCGGCAATAATTTTATCGACAATTCTTACGCTCGCATCTCTTATTACAGATTTCACGCAAATTTGTAATAAGAGAGGGAGATGCTAATGAGAAATTAAACAAAAACCGAACTTTATTCTATTATAGTTAACATCGGAAGAAGAGGTTCGCTATTGGTAATTTTTATGAAGAATAGTTGTAACACTTCTGAGAATGAAATAACGCTCGCGAAGTGAGAGAAGATTCTCGACCGACTTCTATCTTCATTGATGGAGTCTCAAATCCATCTCCTATACTTAGGATTCACGGCGCCACTGGCTGTCCGTCTCTTTTTTATTTCCGACCCGATGTAACGGGTGTGCGAATCAAACGCGATATATTCTCACAGCGATTAAAATTAATCGATTGTAATGAGATTTCAAGAAACAATATTTGTATTTGTTGCAAATTGGCCGCGTGTATAAATAGATATCATTTCGCGGAGAGAGTGGATGAAAACGCAGCTTGAAGTGACACATGGCCGGTAAAATGTATATTAATTAAAAAATAATAATTGTAACAAAAAGAGGTCGGGTTGAGTAAAACGCCGGAGTTGTATTCATACGTCAGAACAACGTACATGTTTGTCATTGTCAAAGATAGAAAACGCGATATGTTGGAAAGCCGGCGTGTGTGCGCGAACAGAAGCAATATTGATCGCAATATAACCACGTTCGTTCGCAATTGTCGAGCAGCAATATCGCATGATTCGTCGTGGCGCTGAATCCCGCGGATCAATTTTCGCAATTAAATAACGAGTCAGTTAACCTCTCTCGTATATGTGTGTGTGCGTATATAATAATAGCCGTCCGCTGGGCGTGTATGCTCTATTTGAATTTCAGTTATTTTCTATCAAACAACTGTGCGCAAGTCTGATTTGCGCAAAAGAAATTTGTTTTTCATCAGCACAAAAATACTTATTTTTGTCGAAATAATTTTTGAAGCGCGTTATTTATTTTTTCGAAGATTACACCACGTAATCTACAAAAATGAATCAAAAAGCGATTGTCGTAATAGCGCATGATTTATTTTTATACGTATATTATCTATATTCGTTTAAGATTTTGCGCGGCCACAAGAGAGGTCGCAGGTTATTTCGTCATCAAACGTCTCGCTGAAGTAGAGGAAAATAAAACACGCGCGTTAAAACAAGGCAGATGTTACGTAATAAAAGGATCTCGAAGATGAATATGTCGTAATTTTACTCGGAGCAAAGGAACGTGACATCAATGTGAAACCCACGCGGGTTTCTTTTACAAGTCGCATGAGATCACCGAACGTGCGCGTAATTCCTTAATAATTATTACAAAATTTCACATGGCTCCCTCTACATTCCAGAGATCATTGCTTAGATCTCGTATAGGCATCTGACCTTTCCGATATAAAAAAAAAATATATCGCGATTAAAGAGCAAACGCGGCAGCTTATCTTGTTTTTTTTTGTTTTTTTCAAAATTCTGTTGCTTAAATATAAAAGATAAACGACACATCAATTTGCGATAGCATCAGCTCGTGCAAAGAGAAGCTATGTCGCAGATTAAAAGGTTAAGAGATAATTGAAACATTTGCCTAATGAAACACGTGCCGGCTTCAAGTCGAAACTTCACTCTGGAATATTCCGTTCCTTATTATCCCGTTCTGTCTTTTAACGTCACGAAAGCGGAGAGGGAGAGTGTTAATTAAGGTGAGAGTGTGCGACAAGTGAACCAACTCCGAGTCAAGGTGGGTCCTTTGCGCGTGTTGTGAGTCGACCTTTAGATTCTGAAAGAAACCAAAAGTTTTGCCAAATTGAACCAAGACCCTCGAATTCGCCCAGATAACGTCTTTTTTCGCAAACATTTGTAGTGTCTTTGCTTGAGAAGAACACGACGATACGATCGACTCGTTTATTCACTTTGCGTGTAAATTAAAATTCGAAAGTGTAAGTTTACGTATGTAATTTTAATGATATTTTGTCGAAATTTTTCAATGAGGAAACCATGGCATCAGATAAGATTCCAGTGGTTAATGATAATGTGAACATGTATCCAACGAATATGTCAGCGACACGTTGCTGCACGATGACATAGAAAATTCTCCATTATGTAAAATTAAATATTATAATTACGTAAAATTAAATATTATAATTACGTAAAAAAAAAGAAATTAATATTGTAATTATATAAATCGTAATTATGTAATTATGTAATTATATGTATGTGTATGTACACATATCAGTGCGTTTATTTTAAAGTTACGGAGCAAACGTATGCAATTTTTTTTAACTCGGTGAGCAAATAGAATATATCTACTAGTTGCGACAACTATTTATACATGTGTAGATAGTGACATGTTTCGCTCATAAACTGTGCGCAATAATATTTCTTAACGTTTCGGAGGATACCTGCAAGATCGCACCTGACGTGGTTTAACGAGGAAAAATATTTTTCGCGGTTATGCTTGGTTGATTTACTTGCCGAGAGAGACGTGGCACGTTAATAAAGCGCATGACCGTGTCACACTTCACATAAATTTGCGGGATTTCGCATCGCGATGTTGAGCGAGAAAAGTTGGTTTGCCGAACAGTTGTCACGCAGTTGCGATTATCGGAAATAAAAATCTTGAAAACAACATACAGGTGTTCATTTACTTAAAAAATAGAACGCCAGGTGTTACTACGAATTAAAAATAATCTAATCTCGACGCATAATCCGATAACTATAAGAAAAATCGATTGCTCCAATCCCACATTTTAATCGAGCGATATATTTATATATATACAAATCGTATATAGCAAAAAGTTATTTAAAATAAAAGAGAGAGTCCAAGCAATTTTAAAATACTCGACTTTATGACAGTCAGTTTTAGCAAATACTTAGAAATAATCTTATCGCGACGTGACGTATATATTATCAGCGATTAATATATGTCTTAAAATATATCCTTAATCATCTTGTTTTTTTTATATGGCGAAGAATTTTTTTTTTGTGCGAAAATTTCGTGAACTATAAATATGTTGCGATATTAATTAATACAAAAAATATTCTTTAATAAATGTGCAAAATTGTTTTACTGCTTAAATCGAACATTGCTAAGATAATGAAGTTGAATTATTTCTTAAAACACTTGATTTCTTTCAGATCTCTGATTGGGGCCCAATTTGAAATTTCGATCGACGTTTGCTCCGTATCGGCGCCGCGCGGCACGGCATCGTGATCGATAAATCGTGTCACGCGCGTTGACCAAACTGGAGAAAGCCACTTGAGATGCAGAACGGCAGTTGAGTCGATCCGCTTGCCGAAAGATCGACGAGACGGTCTCGTCGCCGGCAGATGGTCCCTAGGTGGTTTTAAAAGATTCATGCGAGTTCTGCTCACGGAAGACACGCATCCTTGTGTCGAGGATGTCGCCGTACGAGGAGAAAATACCGCCGACTTCGTGCACTACGTTGAACAGAACGAACGACGCGAAATCGGCGACGAGGAAGAGGATCGCAAGCGACGGATCGATGAAGATCGAGGATCAGGAATTGGTGAAACGTTACGAAGACAATGACGATTCGACTGAGGCCAAGATCGAATACGTGCCGAGAATCAAGTGGCCGGATCTCGCAGCGCAAATCTTCATACACGCCGGTTGCATTTACGGATTGTATTTGGTGTTTACGCAGGCGAAGTTGCTCACAATATTATGGGGTAAGGTCAAAATCTCTTCTTCGAATTTTGAAATTTCCTATTTCGTTCGATTACTTTAAACCACTTCTTTCCAGACTTCATGATTTTAACGTTAGAGCAAATAAATAACTGCATTGTTGGCTCTTTTTATAAAAACATGTATTTTTTAGTTTTTTTTTTTTTCAATAATGTTTGCAACTTTTTTAATTTAATGTATCTCTTCGTTATCTTTTTTTTTTTTAAGTATGCCGTTATACTTTTTTCCTTCGTAAATTATATTTCTGGAATAATTAGAGGTCTCTTCTTATACAATGCAAGGAAAAAAAGTCTCTTCTTATCATTCAACGTTTAATCTATATCTATAAAATACAGCTTAGTGGAGAGAGATAAGAGGAAGAGAGAGATAGAAGGAGAGATGAAATTGTATAATCTTGGCGCGAAAAAAAGACGCCTGTTTATTTCCAATCCAGTTGAATCATCGATCGTGTAACGCTTTCAATCTCACACGTCGACTCTAGCATTATTCCGTATTGCAAAACTGCACGATGAGTAATTTTATCTCGCGTACTACATCGATATCTACAATTCCATTTGTAATTATTCTTATTTTTTCTAAATTTTTTATCTGCGCGATGATAGAAAATAATTCAAGGAAACAGAAGAGCAATATTTTTATAGTTCTTCATTTTCCAATTAATCTATGAGCGTTTTTATTTTTTCATTAGAAAATTTTTTTCGAAAACCAATAACAGATAAGAAAAACGGACAGAGAAATGATTAATTGTCGATGATACAGACCGTATATATAATTTATTTTCCGCGGTACTTTGTTAAAGAACAATATTATCACCGCTGAAATTCTGACTCCAGACACTACGCAAATGATAAGCCTTTATATTAATTTGCCTTTAGTTGATTTTGCGTCGCGTCGTTTAAAATATACAATGTCTAAGTACATCCTACAATATGAACGATACATGAAATAAAACTTACTCACTCAGACAAAAAAAATTTATTATTAGTAATAATACACTTGCGTCTTCAACATCTAATTTTCTTTTTTTATCGTAATCTTTTTTTACATTCGTTGGGTTGTAAAAAAAAGTATGTTATATCGCAAGTTTTGTGTTCGTTGGTCGTGGGTAATTTTCCAAAGTAAACGAGTCATATTGATTATTTCATATTGATCTTCACAAATTGTCTCTCGTCAGAAATTATTTGTCAAGCGTTAAGTCTAACAATAAGTGCGTTTTCGAGTGAGTTATAAAATTTGTTGGAATTTCGCGACTGCAAACGTTAGCATTACCTCACGTCATGCATATGCAACGACCAAGACGACGCCAATCGCTCAAAATAAATTCGCGTCACATGCAAAAAGATTTTGTGTCGCGGTGTGAATCACGCGCACGTACACGGCCGTGAAAAATGAATGAAAGCACGAGGCAAACGCGAACGATGAAAGAGAGCTTTTACGAGAAAGGGTTGACAATCGAAAAAAAAAACGGGTTACGCAAACGCACGTGTTTGCGTATAATTGACGCTTAGAAGCCCGATCCCTAGAACCTATCTTAGAAGAACCCCCTCGAACACTGTAAAACGGAAAAGTAAACCGCGTACGATAGCACGATATCGCATCTCGTATTTCTGCGGTGAGGAACGTGCGTCGCCGCACGGCGGACAACACGTGTCGTATCTTTTAGCGAAAAGTTGCAAGCAGATAAAAAAAAAAAAAAAAATCTCACTGCTGTATTTGTTAAGCTAATCAAGAAACGAGAACTTTTTAAGGCTCACACTTTGCATATATTTTCAAAATTACCACATAAAGAAGTTCGAATTTCTACATATATAATGTATATTAATTTGCACGTGAGAAAAAATGTAATTCGCGTATATACATCTTATAGCGTTTGGATATTAAGGTTCTTGTATCTTGATTAGTTTGACAGTAAAGAGAGCTTTTTATGAATATTTGTTATATCTGGTAAATTTAAATCGCTTAAACTTGCGCTATATATAGTATCTATATGTGTTTTTATATACTTTCCTTTCTTTAAATTTAAAATCCCATAACTTATTTTCGTGCACTACGTGACAGAAGAAGAAATTGCGAAATAAGCGTGTTCTAATCATCCGGAAGACATGCGCGTTCTCGGAAACATTTATTTAGATGTTATATGTAGCTCTTGTGGTTACAGCGTTTGTGACAATTTATACATCGGGCTTCGGCATTACGGCTGGCGTTCACCGACTATGGTCGCATAAAGCGTACAAAGCCAAATGGCCCCTGCGTCTGCTTCTAGTCTTCCTCTTCACGATAACAGGACAAGTACGTAAATTTTATAATATACGTAATAAGAAACACGCACATGTGAAATTCTCAGACCTCAAAAAAGGAAATTTATTTTTGCTGCAAACAAGAAAAACAGTGTACATCGACTTTGTTCGAAATGAAAGATAGTGAATAATAATAATTCACAGAAAATATGTAATAATTAAGGAGTGCATAATTTCTCGTCAGAGAAAAATCTTTTACATGATATTCTTCTCGCGTATACGCAGAGAGACGTGTACACATGGGCGTTGGATCATAGGGTGCATCACAAGTACTGCGAAACCGACGCGGATCCCCACGACGTGAGGAGAGGTTTCTTCTACGCTCACGTGGGGTGGCTGTTCATAACGCCCCATCCCGACGTCGTCGCCAAGCGTAACGCGATCGACATGAGCGATCTGGAAGCGGATCCCATAATTATGTGGCAGAAAAGGCAAGCGAGATCTAACGCGATTTGTTTTCACATTGCGTAAAATTTTGAGCAACAAAATACGCAGACATCTTGTATGAATGCACGGAAGTATATGTATTTCCCGCGCTCTTATCTTTGTATTATTCTGAAGATTTTTATTTTCTCTGTTACACAAATTGAATTGTTTTTTTTCCCTTCCCCATAGGTTGTACGTACCTCTGTTTGCGCTTCTGGCCATCGGACTGCCAGTAAGTGTCCCGTGCTACTTCTGGTCGGAGTCGCTGTGGGTCTCCTTCTGGGTGAATTTCAACTTTCGCTTTTGCGTGAATTTAAACATAGCCTTCTGCGTCAACAGCGTATCGCACTTGTGGGGTCAGAAGCCCTACGATAAGTACGTACATAAAATAAAATAAAAAAAAAATTATAATAAAATTAGAAATAAAAATTAGTAAGAAAAAGCCAGAGATCAGGTTAAACAAAAGGTTATATCTTCGCAAATTCTCTCATTGAATTTAAAACACAACACGATTTCATTCCACGTAGAAACATCTCGCCAGTGGAGAATGTCGCGGTGTCGGTCGCGACGCTCGGCGAGGGATGGCACAATTACCACCACGTGTTCCCGTGGGATTACAAAACGAGCGAGCTGGGCGACTACTCGTTCAATCTAACCACCGGCTTCATCGATTTCTTTACGCGGATCGGATGGGCCTACGATCGAAAGTACGTCACGTCGGCGATGGTACGTCGTCGAGCGATACGTAGCGGCGACGGGACGCACGTCTGGGGTTACGGGGACGCCGACATCGTGAAAGAGGATCTGCAGGAGTTGGACACGATGGATGATCACGAGTTATGAGACTGCGAGCTTACTTAGATAGACCGAGAAACAACGCGACGAGGAACAACGATTCCTTGCCGCGAGTCGCGGACCATATTCAAGTCTCTCGTAGATAAACTAGAATAAAATAAACACATACGGAGATTTGCGACTCCGGGATGAAAGTATTTATGTTGTAAACGTCTTTAATTGCAAAGTAAATTGAATTTGGTCGGAAACGCAATGATTTTCAATATCGAAAGATACGAATGAACAAAAAACTGTCCTTATATAATAAAACAAAATCCATCATAACAATGTTAAAAATTTATATGTTTACGGATATAGCGCATTTCATTACTTATTTCGTGAAATTCGTAATGTTAAATTGAAAAAAGTAAAAAAACTTTGAGTGTGACGTCTTCTTCGTATTTTATTTATTATTTGAAACACAAGACATAACCGTTTTATTGGCATCGTCGCGAAGATACCTGTGACAAATTAAAGCTTGTACATACGTATGATTGAAAAGCCATTCGTTTGCAATAGAAGAGATTAGCGTTCATCTAATATATACGTATATAAAATAATATTTTATATATATATTTATATATATATTTTATATATACAGGGTGTCCCAGTATGACTTTAACATCTCTCGTAAGCAGGTAGAAGGAGTAAAACTGAGTCGAAAAGTCCTGAACCATTTTTT
>QVNW01000299.1:0-34207 GCA_014825475.1 Pseudomyrmex flavicornis
AATGCAAAAATCAGTGCCTTTCCCGAGTCAAAATTTTGATGCTACTTTCACACTTTTGAAGATACTTTGCACCTATTTAGCTGACCTATTACGCTTAATAAATTTTTTTTGATTTTAATATATTCCGCGTACGGTCCGCGAAAAGTATAAATATATAACTTCTCACTTCTGGACGGAATCTGGGGAAAGCTGCTTACTCGAGCATCTCATGCTCACATCATTCCGAGTTTCTTACACACTCGAGAACGTCGGCAATCCCGCCTCCGAGGAGACGCCATTTCTCTGAGCCCCAATATCGTGATCGTAAACACAATGGTAAAGTGAAATATACTTGGACATCGAAACTGTATTGAGTCGAAAACTTTTTTCTAACAAAGAATTATTAGGTTCAGGAAAAGCAGCTTTCAAAAGCATCTACTCATTTAATGTATTGTTAAAGAAAGTAAAAGAAATATAATTAATATATTCACAAATAACTGTGTACGCGAAAAATTTATGTTAAACGTTTCTTCTGTATTAATTTTCTTTCCTTTTTGTGTAATTAAAAAACTTTTTGTGTAATTAAAATTTCTTAAATCTTCAAAATGATTTCCTTATTTGTCATCTTCATGTTAATACTTCATTTATCGTCGGAGTGAGAACAAACGGCTGAATATCTAAGGTAAAATTGACGAGAATACCGTGCTTGCTCCTACAACGTGTCGTATCCGGTCTGTATCTTGGTCTATCGATTATAATATACCGTCGCGAATGTGGGCGATTTTGCAAACGGGGGAGTGAGAGAGCGCGTCGCGTATCGTCACACGTACAGAAGGACCGTAGGGTTAAGTTCGATCACGTCCTCGCCGTCGAGAGGCGGCAACAGAAATTACACAGTGCCACTCTCCAGAGAATTTAATCTGTTAAAGAAGACATAGTTCGCGCGATATAAAAAGAATCTTTCTCCTCGTCGGTCCGGAATAAGATCCTAATACGTAGCCGAGTATATAAAACAATACGAATGATATTTTTCTCCTCTTGGTCTCGAGAGGAAAGTACAGACTTATCCGGTAGATAATAGCAACGACATACAAGCTTCGCGATAAAAGTTCACTCACGTTACGAAATTATTGCACTCAAGATCTTCACATATGCGTGGCAAAACGTAAAAAATATTTTTTCTGAATTGCTGTAGAAGATTGAATTGTTTTCTCTCTTGAGAGAGAAAGAGAAGAGAGAGTTAAGTAAACAATCGAGATCTTTATTGTCAATGTTTCTTAAGTATCTTAATCGTAGATTAACGTGTAGATTAAGTTGCAGAAGAAGAAATAATTGTAAACTGATTAAGACGCTGAAGATTGAAACTCACATTTTGATTAAGACGTTTCTGTGTATTTATTTTCTTTATTTTTTTTGTAGTAATTATTCTCTGATAAATTTTACCACTCACTTTCATTCTTCACGAGTCGAATCGTGCAATTATACTTTACGAGCCGTCGTTTCAATCTCGCGACTACTCGTTTTTTACTCGCTTAAAGTCAGTAATGTCGCCGCGAATAAAAGCGAAATTACTGTCAACCGAGTATTGTTCTTTGTTATAATATAGTTTCGCTGTACTTTGTATTTTTTCTTTTTCGTTCTGACCTTCTCGGAGAAAGTTCACCGCGTTAACGAACTTTAACAACACCGTCGGCATCACCGGCATCGCTGAACACGCGCTCTGTCACCCTCAGACGATCTTTTTTCGTCTCGATAACGCGACGGTCTAACACGTTAATGACGTCGGAAACTGGCCATTAACGCATCCGAGTATGTACCGCGGAGCGAGACCTACCTTCGGTCAATAAGGGAGGAGTAGCTTTGATCAATTAATTACGTTACTCATTCATTCCGTTGAAATCTCGAACTTGAATGAGGCGAAATATACATACACGCGACACTTTTACGTGTGTACATTGTATGCAGTAAAAGGTAAACGACGTATGGCGACACACCGTACACACACGTCGCCGGATACGAATGTCCCGCAAAAAGAAAGCGTGAAGCGAACTTCCTGGACGCTCTACTTTTACTTTTTCGTGTACCGGAGTGAGGCGGAAAATAAACGCTATTGTACGGGTTGTAACAAAGAGCCTCTTCATGTTAGCCTTCGATAACGAGCAGATAAATGTTAGCGAAAATAACGAGACACGTGCTGTATTCTTATTTTTTTGCGGACATATTCCGCAAAAAACACGCGCGCGCGAAACTCTCGTAAGTACGAATTTCTCGAATAAAGTTCTTCAGTCTCTCTTTCTCTTTTTCGGACTCAAATAAAATGGAAAATATGGGCGCTTTATGCACTTAAATATAAATTATTTATTTTCGTATTTCTCACACTTGCGATAAAAACGCCCGAAGGTAATAAAGATGCATCGCGGTGTGTTAGACGGTCTCGTAAAAATAAATACGAAAAGCGCATTTGCGCTCTTGTAATGTCGGTGCTTGAAGACATGTGAAAATATTCGTCCGCTTAAATGATGCATGAAGCAAGAGCTTTCCTTTTCGTTTGTGAATCTATATTTAATGTAAAACGAAAACGCATGTTATGTTTCTCGAGAAAGCACGACGAAAAGAGAGATCCGAGATAACTGTTATGTAATTTGTCGGTTTCAATAATTTTCGCTTTTCAATTATTGCTCCGTTAGAGGACACAGACGCAAAATGTTTGATCAAATTTTCGATTTTTCGAACTCTGTTCGAGATACTGAATAATGGAAATTTTCGTTGCATTTATCGTTTGCACAATTTTACGTCACTTACACGAACTCTACGTATTTTCACTTATTTGCAATTATCCCGTTTCTATTGAAGCGGCAATAAAAGCTGCAACCATTATTAAATAATGTATGTTCAACGGTCTACGTACAACGGTCGTGCGGAACTAATTTCTTTAAAAGTCAAGCTTGCACATTCAAACTTATATTGTTAAAGATTGAGAAAATAGAGCACGCAAATTTGCACCCACGTGCTCTTTCTCTCATCGTTTATTCATTACATAATGTATTCATTTGCATAATGTGCTAGTTAATTCAATAGTAATTTTACACCTATTTTAAATAAAATTTACAGCTTTCTATGTAATTTTAGCGTGTAATTCCATCGACAACGCGCATACCTCGCGTGTTACAACGCACGACAGAATAATGTGTATTTTGCAGTGAATATTTACCCAAAATATATTATCGACCTTTGTTGTTATAAACAACGAAACGTAATTTCGTGATGTTCACCGAAGCACACAAAATTACGAGGCAAATAATACGTGACGTTTCATCGCGCCGAGCGCGTGAGCGGCAAAACTAAATAATTAAATTCTGTACTAGTCGCCAAATACAAGAGACTTTGATATAGAGAAAAATTAACGTTATCAGATCCTTCATTCTTTTTGGAATGTTATCGCGAAATATAAAAGTACGATGTAAAATGTGTCCAGATCGCATCATAATTTTCGTTAAAATGAATAATTAATATGTAATATTCTTTGATCTCTCCTGATATTGTGAAAATGGTGAAAGTTTAAGCGTTAATATAAGTGTCATCAAAGTACGAACAAAGTACAATAACGTTTCAATATCGTAAAGTTTAAAGGTTCAAAAAAACCTCGCATTTTCCTGAAATAATTTATTTGAGTCGGTTTTTTTCATTAATATCTTGTCGAAAAGAATCGCTCGTAAAAAGAATGTAATTTTAAACATGCAGAGAATAACAGCATTTCTGAGATTTTTGATATTGAAGTCAGAATGTACGTTCTCATTCATTATAGATTTAAAACTTATTCCTCGCAACGAAAAAACTGAAGTGTGATAATATATTTTATGCGCGTCACTCACCGTTTACGCGCGTCGGGTGATTTTTCGCCGACCGATATGGAAGTGCCTCTTGGTAGAAAGCTCTTCTTCGACGTTTTCTCGGGAGTGTGCCAGGATCCTCTTCTTTTCCCGCTACTTGTGCCTTTTGCCTGCTCGAGACTCTTCTCGAGATTCGCGATGTTTTGCTCAATATCAATCAACATCTGTTGCTCGTCCTCCATTATTTCCGAAGGAGCGTACGAGCTGCAACTCCCGTCCGGAGGATTGTAGCGAATTTCGAAACATACCATCGCCTGCAACGCGCACACGTTGCAAAGTATTAGTGTGGTAGATCGATGATCAGAAATTGGAAGAATCGACGAAAAATAAAGGTAGAAAATACCTTTTTCGTTTTTTCATGCCACGCATGTTCGAGATCGCGTATGTGCGATGACAGTGAAGTATAATGCTAGGATAAAAAAATGGATAAAACCGAGTAAAAAGTCCGGGACGAAGAATATCGCTCGCAATGTTCGCCGAGTGAGATTATTTGAAAAATGTAACTTAACGCTCCGCGGTACGTAGAAAAAGATGTATTTGAGCCACGGGAATGGAAACATATACGTCATATCTTTCGAAGGAACAATTTCGAAAACTATAAAAGAGAGATATTTAACCGTTTCATCGTGACGCTTTTTACTCTTTTACAAAAATGCGATACGCTAAAGTTGTCGTACGTGAGAAATGTGGAAACTAACTATAGATATTTTTTGTTTAATTAGTTTTTGAAGATTCTATTTTTAGACAATACACAATCAATATCTATCTAATAAAAGAATCTGAAAAATATTATCTTTGTATAGCAACCAATAATTTACACGATAAAAATATAAATCAAGCAAAGGGTGATGATCAAAATCGAGATCTATATATCGTTCGAAGTTATCTCCGACTGTGTTATTGGAGATCCTCTCTGGAGAATAGCAAGAGAGCGAAAAGAAACGCACTTCTTTCTGTAGTGAAAAAATAATATTAAAAAATATCTCGCACTTCGCGAGCGACGCGGTAGACGTGTTCCATCTGAATGCGGTATGTACGTATCCAATATGCAGTCGGAGATATTGTGCGTATTACGTATTCGCTCTTGATATACACGTACCGGAAGCGGCTTGTTATTGAGATCGACCAGCGAGTCCGAGACCAGGATCCTGCCCTCGCGCACCACCGTCTGCAACACCAGTCCGTACCTCGCCGCAACTTTTTCGTTCCTTAGGACGCCGCGCGACACGACAGCTAATTGCAGCACCTCCGCCTCGTCCACCGGTCTCCCCAAATTCCACGTAAAGCTCTGAAAACGCCGAAGATAAATCACATTAAATTAAATCCCCTGATGCGCATTTCGAAAGGACATCTCGCTCGTTTCGTTTCAACAAAAAAAGACAATTGACGAAATAAATGGAAGATCTTTCCGCGAAATTGACAGAAATCAGATTGACAGACACTCGGTTCTACACGTCGGAGAATCGATCGACAGATGTTCGTTTCGCAAAATTTAACTCCTGAGCTCGAAATCAGGAATGAGTTCAAACACATCTCTGGAGTTTTTAAATATTTGTAATCCAAAAAGCTAAAAAATTTTTGAGAAAAGGTACTCTTGATGCATTGGAAAAATATTTTCTCGGCAAAAGCTGATTACGTCGCAGGTGCGCGTCATCAAATTGAGCGATTCAAATCGTGCGAAGCTTGCATTTGTGTCGGCCCGCACGCACGTATGAAAAAAAAACGCATGAAAGAAATGGCACAACACACATACGATGCAATGTGTACAAACGACACACTGACTAAAATCGATCAAAGAGGCCTGCCAACCAAGTTGCCTGCAAGAAAATCGCGTGATATTCGCAGAAAGGAATCTAAGTATATCGAAGACGCTCCAAAGATCCTCCACACGATAAAAGCAATCTATTATTTACGCTTGAGAAACGCGAGACGCTACTTCAAGATTTTTAATAAAACAGGTAAGTTTATCGCTCGTTGTCTTTCTCTGTTCCTCAGTCCTCTTTTGAATTTAATGCTCCGTCTTCATCCCGGCAAAAAATAGACGAGAATAAACGTGAATTGACAAGAATTATGAAGAACGAGCGAGAAGAAAGTTTATGGGGTTTTCTATGGAAGAGGGAAAAGGCTGTGGGGAAAATCCTGCGGAATCTGAGATAATATTGTATACCGTCAATAAGTTCTCTCGTTGCTCGTCATTTTTAATTCTCTTTTAATCAGAAAATTGAGATTTAATGAAAAAAACAAAAAGATCGATTCGCGTTGCACGCGTTGGTACGTACGTTTTAAATAGTTACGCGCGCGTTAGCACGAGTTTGAAAATAGGAGAGAGAAATTCAAAAAATGCCAAACCAATTTCTCGTTTCAAAGAGCGGATATTCCATTTCACAGGCTTCGAATTCTTTCCGTCAATAATTCTTTCGCAGAAAACTGCATTGTTTCTCCCAACGCCTCGCTTTCAAAGACAATAAACAAGATAAATAAAAAAAAAAGAAGGATCGGCACGATTTTCTTCTTGCGAAATTCTTCCAATTATATTGAAAAGATTGTAAAATCGCAGCCTCGTTGGAATTTTACGGCCGTGCCGTATAGCTTTCGCAATTTAATTTAAATTTCTTTTATTTAGTTACAACGTGGTATCCGCGCGCGCTGTACCAATCTATCAGGAATATTGCGGGATATTTATTTCCCGCGGTTCGCGTAAGACGCATCCTTTTCCCCGTTTGTGAGAGGTTGTGTCAGACAGCCCGCTGTCAGACTACATACTATCCAACGCGACGGAAACGTCATAATGGATTGGTTCGCACTGACGTTATCAAATTGAGCTTTCGATACTTATTAAACAGTTTCCGTATAATCTCGCGTGCGATCGCGACGTTGTAACTAGGTCAGTCTGTTTGTGTTTTTCACAGGTAGAATTCGCTATTTTCCACACGTACGCTCGCTAAGGACATATCACAGATCCGTCTTTTTTCTACGACTATATTTGCGTGCTTATTTTTTTTCTCCTCTTCCTTGAAGATAATAGAAAAAGGATAAAAATCTTTTTGAATGGATATCGAAAAGTTACATGTAACAGAATACGATTTTGAGAGGTCGAAAACGTTATTCTTCGCCAGATAAACGTATTTACGGGACTTAAAAGGAAGGCGATCTTCTCGCGAGTAAATGATCACATATCGTAGAATTTTGCGATCGCGAAAATAGTTACGTGCGCCGCAAGCGTTCTTTTCCGTTCTCGATGACGACGAGTATACGTTCGTCGATCGATTCCGCCATCACGCATCCTCACCTCACCCTGGCCGTGACATAAAACCTGAATGAAATAAAGTGCCGGGGGTGGCATCGTCCACACTCGAGAGCGAGTTAAAACAAAATCCGCTTCTCTCGCGCAAATACGGAAATTATCAACATATCGCGTGCGTCACACATTGTTTCTCGTTATAAACTCGAACAATAAATCCAATCTAATTTTCGATTCTCGACCGCGAAACTCTCGGCTATTAAGCAATTTACAACGCGAGGATAATGCGATGCAAATTAGAAAACTTTTGGCGGAAGAAAGATTTCTGCGATAAAGCTCTCTCGCAGAAATATTCAGGCGAGGAAAGCTTATCGTAGAAGAGGCGCATCGAACTTTCCGAGATTAGCGTTGGTTACCACCAACGAATAATGAAAAACGTTTCCATCCAAGTTATATATTTTTTAACAAACTTTTAATCTCGTAATTGATTTTAATTGCTCGCTCAAAATTTTCGGATTTTACTCGCGTCATTGCTTCTAGTATTATTGATCGGTATTTGCATAAACAAACGAATTTACAGCAATAACGACAGGGAGAAATGAGAACACTCTTCCTTTGTTTTATTTATTCATCAACAACGCTCGCGAGAACTTGTTCGCGAAAGATATCAAATATCTAACATGTTAGTAACGCGCGGAACAATGTGACTCGCATCAGTATTTTTCTGAGAACAGGCGCATTTATTACCGTGACGTTCACAATTGCGCACGTAACAGGACATTGACACTCCGATAATCCAATATTCCAGCTGCTAACAGCACTCGACAAGCAACTATCGCAAACCGACGATCTGTCGTCACGTATAATAGAAAATTATTTACACGGGAAAAATATATATCTGTTTAATTATAGAGTCGAGACGAGAATACTCTTGAAATATTTTACTCTTGAAATATTTTCCGACGTGCAACGGCGTAATCAAATAACAAACTTAACGCGGTATCTAACTTTAGAATAAAATCAATGTTTTAAATCGAACGTAATTAAACTGAGACGGGCGTCTTTATGTTGTAATAAATGCTCATCGTTTTCTTGATAACTCGCCTTCGTAATAGCTTATAAAATAAATATATTATTAGATTTGCGAGTCTGTGTGAGATTCTCCTGTTCTTTCTGTCGGCATTTAAGAACGCGAGATTCTTCGCGAAGCGAAGTACATGCTAAGTAACTTTGTACGCAAAAGAAGACGAAAGATGAAAGCATAACAAAGAATTTTCCGACGGAAATTGGATCAAGTTTTGCGAAAACCTCAAGATGATCTTCCTCCATGTTAAACGCGATTTTATTCGCCGACCGCGCCCAACCCACACTTTATTGAAGCGCAAACTTAATCCCACGCGGATACGAGCACGTATTTCAGAGATTTTTGCGTGACTTATTGCGAGGATCTACTTTCCGAAAGAATAAAAGAAATAAAAGATGCACCAAATGTTTTACAAAAGAGAAAAGAAATTTGTTGGTTTTTCTTTTTACCTGCTCCACCTCAATAAAGTCCCCGTTGTCCTCGAGAGTCGTCGAATAATGGGACACTTCTGCAACAGGCAAAAAAAAGGCGGACTTTACGTAATGCGAAAAAATGTTTATACATATACATATATATATAAATATTCTTCTTAAAATTAATACGTGAGAATCTCTTACAAAACACAGGAATTAAAATATTATTCTTATCATATTATAAATCACATTTTCAGCTAAAAATCCGGAAGAAAAAATCTGCTAAATTTGAAAGACTAGCATTTAACACGCTGCATAAAAATGTGTGTGCGTTTTAAATTTCAATATTTTTTCCATTTCATATACGTATATGTATAATGTCGTGACGTAAAATCTTTATATAAGCTGTAAAGAAATAAAAACACACGAACGCAAGAAATTGCGGCTTATCTCGATGTCGTGCGTTTATATATATGTGTGTAACAATATTCATACAAATAAACATTAGTTTGCTAATTTTTTGCGAGTTGAATAATATACGCGTGAATGCGCACTTTGAGACAAGTAAAAATTAATTTTTGTGGCTTTGTATATCATCAATACGCGGCTGCATTCATAAAAGCGTAAAAGAGTATAACGTGTACCAAGTGTTTAACTTTAGTGCGTCGTACAAAATGAGAGGCATGCCTCTCAGATGGTTTTAGCACAAAAGTACCTTTTTATTCCTCAACAACAATAAATTTCCAACTGTTTCTACTTTTGCAATTGCAGAATTCTCGCGGGACCGAAGCGCAATTTAATCGTTTCGAGATATCGCAATGTACGTCGCATATATATATAATAAAATTAATAAACACTTGATTGTTTTTTTATCGAGCAACAATTTTGCAAAGTTTGAAAGATATCTTCGCGAATGGTCACCCGCTTTATTTGACGTTTGATTCTCTACAACGGAAAGAACTTTGTTGCGAGCTGCGATCAACGATGTTTGTGCGGTTATTTTATGTTTATTAAAGTTTCACAATTTTCTACGACAGGTTTATTGAAATAAAACGAACTTTGCGTGAGATGAGCTACATGTGTGTATACCGTTAAAAAAACTATCACGGCAAACATTTTGAGTAAAAATGATGAAAATAATTCAATTTGTATAACGAATGCTGCATCAAAATAAATACACGTGATAAAAACTGATGATTTACCCTAGGTTTTAATATCAGTGATGTGTCGTGTACATCGCAGAAAAAATAATTACATTTGTCTCGTCGCTCATCGCGACTTGTTTGTCTTTCGCGAAGATAAATAATGCAATATGTGTGTTAATTGCGTTCTCTTAATTTATTGTTACAATAAAAGCCGGCGTATATATCCTGATTTTACTCGTGTCGCGGTTCGACCAACGAGATAACGAAATTGTTATCGGTTGACCGGGCGGAAAGCTCCGGCGATAGAAAGTTCCGTGCAGTAGATAAGATCACTTTATAGTCAGCCGCACGCAGCCGCACGTACACACTACACGTGTATATACGCGTTCAAAGTGCGCGCACAAACGTACGTTCGTCTAACTCGCAATGAAATCTCCGTCGGTTTTGCGATATACTCGCTCGCGCGTGGCAGCAGCTCGTCCTCCTTTTTTTTTTTTGCTCTTCACAACTTTTTTCTATAAATGTCAATCTTGTTCAATGCAAGCGAAACGCGCGTCGCCGATTTCCCCCGATGACATGGTCAATGGGCAATGTATAGCTTGTAAACCTTGCGAAAAAAAGAGCACTTCTTCGCGAACGAATACTGCAATTTTACAAGCTATCACGCAAAATTTTTTCGTCGTTCCAATCTTACCTTAAGTCAACTTAATAAAAAAATTAAATGTATAGTCAGCAACAATTACTGCGTAGTGTTTGCGTTGCGATTATTATAAATTCATTTGCCTCAGCTTTGCCGGCGGTGTTTTATCTACATCTACACTCATATGATTTTATGCAAAATAAGCGGAAAATGCCGATGGCGATCATATTGACAATGTTCGTGCGGTTACAAGTCAAATTGTTGTTTTCGTTGCCGAGCGTGTTGTGAAAATTCCATCATGCAAGAGCGCGAAAAACAAAAGAATCACCGATCCCGATCGCGAGCGCATGAATATTGAGTTTTGTTTGCATAACGAATGCAAGCGAACGAATGCAAATATCGATTTGCCCTTTGAGAATTCCGTTTGCAAATTGCTCAGGTAGCGCCGCGAGAAGGGTTCGCGCTTATTCTGAAAATAATAACAGGTCGTGCGACGACGATTGTAATGCAGATACGAGAGACTTCACGAAGTGCTGCCGCGCGTATGTACATTTGCATCGCCGCGATAAAATGGTATTTTTTTTTTTAATAATCACCTGCTGGAATGTGTTTAACATCTCTTAGTTGTGCGCTCGCAAAACGCATTTTTCCACGCATGTGGAAATTTACACTATAATTCGACGTTATTATATTAATTAAACAATGCGACGAAAATGCAAATTGTTGTTTTTCATAATAATTTTCGTAATTAATGTCAATTAATCGTATAAAAGCGAGCTCCGAACAACTTTATTATGTCGCGTTTATTATGTCACGTAACAATAGGCAGCGAATTAATTATACTTTATTCATCTGCTTACTCATATTTTCATTTACGCACACACATACGTACGAAACAACGGAAAAGTTGAGCAAAACGTTATTTGCCATTTTGCGAGAACGCGCAATATGAAACACGACGGCTAAAAGAAAGAGAGAGGCCGATATTTGAGTTAAGCTCAAAACCGTCACTATTTCACAAAGCAAAGCCGTTATTTCACAAAGCAAAACCATACAAAGCCGCATTCAACTCCTGCATTTGTTTTAAATTTAACATCTGTCTCTCCCGTTGCGTATACTCTGTGTATCATGTAATTCACTTTAATAGGGATCGATTTGACACAATAAGCGAACCAATATTAGGCCAAAGCATAGAGAGAAATACACATAATGAGGCAAATAGCGTATTAATTACATTAATTAACGCTATAATATTCTGTTATGTAATTATCTACTTGTAACTCGTATTTTGTATAGAAAAAAAGCTTTAATTATTCATCAATTCCGTGAAAACGCTATTATTGAGAGAGAGAGAGAGAGAGAGAGAGAGTAGCAACGAGATATTCAATTGACATATCTATAACGAAAACAATAATTATTTTTTCTTTATACGAATGAATAAAAGGATGTTAATTTAAATAGTTATAAAAGAAATATAGCTCGAACTCTGCAGAAACTTTGTTCGTTTCATTGTGTAGTGTTTAAGAAAATGTTACTTATTTTTCATGTCAAGAAAACATGCAGAGATTAAAGTGTCTCTATTTTTATGTGTGTTTATTTTGTTAGAAAGACTGTTCGTAAATTAAAAGAGAATCTTTTACTATTTTAGTTTTAACTTTGTAACGATTCCTTCTCGCGTTTAACTAATTGAACAGAAATATTTCATTTGTACCTTGTATGCACTCACACACACAGAGTTATCTCTCGTTTTTATCTCGAAATACTAAAAACGCAGGATTAATTTTTACAGATATGAAAAGAGTTTGCCCTGCGATTCGGTTGTCAATTTTCCAGGAAAAAAAATTGAATTTTCTGTGTATTGGCGTCGGAATTAACCGATACTTGCATGCGATTATAACTGCGCAGGTGAATATATACGTGTTCGACTATGTATTCATAATCCCAAACTGCCGCTGATAATCTGGCGAAAGCCAGAATATTAGCGTTTTCGAAGGAAATTCTCTTGGTATATTAATCGGATTACAAACGGTCGAACGGTGACCTCGCATACAGAGTATCTTTTTCTGTAGCTAATTCATTATTACGCAAATTCATTATTATCACCAAATGCCTGCGTGTTACACTCAGGTATTATATCGCTATTTTCCAACAACGCGATGCCGACGCACTGTGCATGATTAAAGATTCCCTCTCTCTCTCTCTCGCTTCGATATAGTGTGTCTATCTGAACTGGGGCAGATATGATTAAATGAAACGTTGTTCTCTCTCTCTCTCTCTCTCTCTTCCTCTTTCTGTGCATTGAGATTGCATGCGTTGTCTTTGTCGCTGCGCTCGCATCTGAATCCCCTACAGGTGTTTATACAGACTCGTGAATTGAACAATATTAAACTGAAACAAAAACGTCTTTTTTTTGTAGAATTTAGTCTATCAAAGATTTGATTCCTCGCGTAGAAAAATTCTGTGTACACAGATATTCATAAAACGTTGTAACAGATAAATTCGTCGAAATACGAGGTGTTGCAAACGCTTTGCAGATTTTTAATTTCTTTTTGATTTCGTTATATAAATAAATTGATTTACTTTGACGACGAGAGTCCGAAACATATAGGTACACAGTACGAATTTGTTTTTTGAGCTAATAAAACTGTGGCGCGTAGTTAAACTTGCGAAATTAAAAGTATTTATACAGTTTGAAAACGTGTTTTTTATATACGTGATTAATGAAGAATTTTTTTCGTTACTGTGTCGATCATCGAAAACATTTGTCCGACTCGCCAATTATCGAAAAATCATTAGCGCACGTCCGAATGTGTAACTGCGAGCAGTTAAACCAAAAATTAAGCAAATTAATTCACCGGATCGTCATTCGATTAGTCGGTTCTTTGTATCGAAGAGCGCAAATCCACGACACACGATCAATCGCGTTTGAATGCAAATGCGCACTGGACAAAGGACATGTTATGGATAGACGTGCGTCCACAAGCACGTGTCCCGATACATTCATGTATGTATGGCATTCACGGAGTAATGAGCCGGCGATATCAAATAGGTTAGAAATAACGATTGACGAAGATGACACGGAGATATCAACGCGTCGGTGCCAACAAGAAAAAGAAACAGGTCTTGTTTCTAAATACAGTTTTTTTCTTGATTTAAATGCGACGATTACTTATATGCTTTACGATAAATATGTAATTAGTAGATAACAGATAACACACATAATTAAGAATAAACCACAATCAAATTTAAATTAAGATACAAAGAAACCAATATTGTTGATTTTTTTCAACAACAAAATATAACAAATTTTACCTCGAAAGTCGATCTTCACCACCTTCTCGCCCTTAAACTTAAGACCCTGAAAGTTCTTCACGATAACGGTGAGTGACATCCTGGCTTCTCTTTTGAGCCGCGACTACAGGAATCACCGAAGGAGAAGAATGTTAGGTTATTCAATCCTCAATAGATCGTATTGGTTCCTGAGTGGCTGAGACGATATCGGTCACTTCATTCGTCGATGCGGCTTTCGCGCCATTCATGTTCGTCAGGAGAGAAAATCGCGCTCACGTCAGGACGACGGGATACCGACGTAAGACTAGCTCCTTGTTTCCAACAAGCGCGATATCGAACCAGATAAGACTCGAGCAAGGACTCGGGTCAAGGCGCGGGAGGAGCAGCGAGTCCTGCCGCGGGGAGCTGAGACGTGTTTCGAATTTTAGTCACTTCATCTGCGTAAAAAGCGCGACGTGATCGCACCTCTCGGAGGCTGACCCGTTGACTGGTTGCGCGTTCCGCTTTTCTCTCTTGCGGCGAGTTCGCGCCTTACCAAAACCAACTCCGCGCCCTCACGTGTAAGAGATGTGCGCGAAATATCGGCGCATGCGTTATTCGCAGCGTACAGCGGCGGCCGCCACCCCTCGGAACAGTTACGTTACGCGAACGAGTCATTAATGGGTGACGTACAAACTCTCGTGCTCATCTGGAATCATCGCCCCGAGCGACAGGTGCATCCCGGCGAAAGATTTTCCTGACTTGGCGCAAGACTAAGCGGAAACTGAGAGGAAAACAAGATAGAGACACACCACGAGTGGTGCGAGAATTATTAACGTGGGAAAATAAAGTAATTAAACCTAATATTTTTACAATAACAAAAACTAATTACACAAAAATACAATTTTTAATGGAAAATTTAATAAGAGAAGTTCGAATGTTTCTGCAATTCAATATAGATATTTGTGTTGCAAATGATAATATTGTCACGTGTAACATTAGTAAAATAGATGATCTTAGGGACTCACGTGGTCCCACCCCTCGCACCCTAACTTTAACACTAGTAAAAACATAAAAAATACATAATTAAAATAAAAATACTTATTTAATAATACTTATTTAATAATACTTATTTATTTAATAAATATTACACATGTTCTATTAAATATAGAAACCTCAATAAATCCTTAATATATTTCAGGCCAAAGATTTTTAATATAGATCGTATATCATATAATATCCTTTTTTCTCAATATTGTGAAAGAAAGTACGCTTAGAGAGAGAGAGAGAGAGAGAAAGAGTCACAGAACTTCATCTAACTTTTCTTATATCCAATTCTTCTACAAATATGTCCCTGCAAGAAGTAAGAAAGTGGCGAAAGAAAATAAAAGGAAAAATACGAAGAGAAAATATTTTGTTTTTACAAACATTACAAGAATATAGGACACACACTAGAGATTATCGAACCTACAATCTGTTTGTTCTTTTTTTTTAATTATCTGTGCTCGATCGACAAAAAGTTCGCCTCATATTGCAAATTATACTAACTACATTTTTATTGTAACGTACAATTGCAAAAATCTAAATATTTGAGATAGATCTGAATTTTTTCACCAATTATTTCGCTGCACACAATTTCGTAAAAGAAAGATTAAAATATTGTTTGACATTTTTTATTGTGCACTAGATATTTACATATAGCGCTTTCTCTTCATTTGATACATGTGAAAATATAAATGTGAAAGGTCAGAGGCATTACTTCAGCGGGTTTATCGTAAGAAACACGAACCATTTGTAAAAGAATTATAGAAAAGTGTTTTTCAATCGGACGTATAATATGTCACGAGAAAGGAAGCAATGCGCCAACATAAATATCAAAAGGTCGTGTTAGACGATCGTTCTTAAGAAGAAGAACAGTGCGTAATTTATGTATGAACACGTGTATCAATGGATTTAATACGAAGTGAAAATCAAATAATTTCCGTGAAATTTAAATTTACAATTTGCAAACGCAAAACAATTTCATGTGAAATTACGTTTGTACTTCCTTTTTCAAAACTATTTTGATTGCTTCATTTGCATTTCGAATTTCACGGCAAAAGTCGAAATGGCAAATAGTAACGTAATTGTGTGCAAAAACTAAAGTTACGTACATTCTGATGGTTTTGCGAATAATTTTCTCGTTCGCAATCATCGCGATTGTGCGATGTTATTAAATTATTTTTAACTCGATCACTGTGCTGTGTGAAAAGCAAATGAAAAATTCAGACGACGATCTCAGATAAAAGAAAATGCATTCGCGTGCAACTTGCTGCGTTGTTATTTTTTACGGATGTAAAAATTAATTTCGCGTCTTCAATTTTTTCACACAAAAGCTATCGGTTTAAGCCAGTTTTGTCGCATTTCTCAAGCTTCGCTTTTTGAAGCATTAAAAGTTTGACAGATCGCGAGTATAAAACCTCTGTCCCTAAGCTCCGGAAATTTTTCAGTCTGTTGGAAATCTCGGTTTCCCAAAAGGATTTCGATGTCTCGAATTTGTGAATTTGACATTTAATCCGTTTCTCAGACAATGCGACTATCTAATAATTGTCCTAAAGAAGTCGTCTTGCTTTTTTTCGAGTATATTATTTAGCACGTTCTTTTTTCGTTCCTCTGAGACTTCCTTGGTTCCGGATTTTCTTTTAGAAAACCGATATCTACATTTTTCACGAGGTTTTATAATCGCGCGGGACTTCTCCTTCAGATAAGTTTGTTACATTTATCACGCCTACTCCAATTACGCTCTCCGCAATACAGCACAATACGTGACGAGATTTTTCTCGATTTAAAAAAGGTTTTTCACGTGAAGGAATAGCACAAAATAACATTTTACAAGATTGCGTTTAAAGGAATTTTAAAGACAAGTCACGCGATGATCCCTTCATATTGAAAGCAAGAAAAAGATATCCCTCGGGACCTCTACGATCCCCGCGCCTACGCATTTCGTTGAAATAAGTATAATTTGCGATGCGGTCACAGCGAAATAAGATCGGAACGCAACGAGGAAGATGAGATCTTGTGCTGTACGTCGACCCATCAGCCGGCGAGGCTGCTTTACGAAAGAAACGCGCGCGCGGGGGTAGATCAATAATGAAACGAAGGTTGGCTGGGAATTTCTCAGCGCCATCCCTTCATATTATACGGAACTAGCAACTGTTGCTTTTCTCTCATCCTTTTAAACGACTCCGCCGTTGAGTTTTAATCGAGATTGTTTTGACTCATTTGTAATCGATTTTCCTGTTTAATTGGAGAACTCCGAGAAAGTTTCGTATCGCGTAAGCAAATTTTTCACGTGTTTTAGATTTTGCAATTTAGCGTTCTAAATCTCTTTTACATATATATATTCCTCGTATAAATCACGTAACATGTACACGTATACAAATACATAATGTACATTACATGTATATGTAACATTATTGTTTTACATGTGTATGTGTTATTTTAAATCGAAACACATTAAGCAACTCAATTTACTTACACATATAATTATTAAATGACATCAGTACATACACTTTCGTGTACGCTTCTTATACGCTCGGAAAGTCCGTGCAAGAAATAGAAAGTGGATTCTGGCCATTTCAACTTGTGGTAGGTAAAGGAGGCAACCCGCGCCGTGTCAGATATAACGTTTCTAGTTATTACGACACGATTTATGTACTTTCCATCCTTCAATCTGCCCAGTTTCACGCAGATTTATATTTTATTTTACTTTATGATATTTTTTTCATAAATTAACTCGTGAAAAATATACTATATGTGCAATGTATTAAGTTTTGAATAATAATAATAATAAAATTAATATTTAAACGTAAATTTGACAACTTGTTCCGATTAGCAAAATTGCCTGATATTGCAGAGTGTTCTTGTCGCTCTTACAACTTGGTTGAATTTAACGAGCAGTACAAATCTGCTTTTCTCTTCTGTAATTTCTGCACGCAATTTCCCGCGGCATGTGTTCATCATAAAGTCCATTTACGAGCTCGTAAATTTCTGTGTATAGTCGACTATTCATAAATTTTACTTTACACATATGCCAGAACTACGACAACCATTTGTTATTACACATTATCAAGGTACATACTTTTGCACAAAGCGGCTTCGTTGCATAATGTCTAGACTTTGTTTGTAGCCATTCTACAAGAGGAAGGAATAAAGTATATTATTTTCGTGCGATATCTCGATTCTTTGCACAACACTAAAATTGCAAATAGATTCTTTCCTTTTAAAGAAGAAAGCACGAATTCTCTCACTTGTTTTCTCTGTAATAATTTTATAAATACAACAAATCAGGATGCAATTGTCAACGACTATCAATATTTAATCCGACGTCTGACTATTTTTCACACGGCCCGAGTATACACAAGATCCTATACAAATATGAATACGGGACTGTGTGTGTTCAGTTGCGAAGACATGTCTTTGCGTCCTAAGAAAAAACGTATTCCGACCTCGATTGAGGTCGGAAGTGCCTACCTGAGAGTCGTATCCACAGAAGTTGAATTAAATTGGACATCGATGTGTCGAAAGAATCAAGTTCATTATCGATATCAACCGTGTGTGTCGAAAATCCGCAAGCAATCTCAATGAAAAAGATTACATAAGATGTATATATCAAAGGGGAAAATTGCAATGAGGATTTTTTTGAGGATTGATGAATGATAATCTGAACTAGAATTTCATTAATTTGTATAAAATATACGCATTTTCATTCATTTACATATAGTTATATTAAATCGATTGGCAATATAAATGTTTAAAATAGAAGAAATATCTTAACGTTACGAGAAAGAGTCAATCATGTTTTTTTCACACATCTCTTTCTCTCAGAGATGTGTGAAAATAAAGACGTGTTTTTTTCTACATATTAAATCTATTTCAGTAAATGTTGATTCATATAACATATAAAGTCATATTTATTGTCATGCACATATTTATTTTTCGACCGAAGTTATTGGAGATTTCTAAAGCCAAGTGTTTCTAAGCCTTGATTTTAGAGAGATACGCCCACAATCTACTTTATGACAAAATTACAACTAATATCGACAGTTATCGGGAATATATTGGGAAATATTTGCCTTCCACCTCGTAATTAACATGAATTATACATAATTCGTCTCGAACAACGAGTCTGTCTCGACAAATAACGAAAGAGAATCATCACCATCTCGTCGCATTCTGCAAATTATTACATACATGTGCATAGCGCAATAAATCACGGAGGCTGAATGAGCGCCTTATAGATGCACTTTCTCGACCAGTGTGCCTACGAGTGGCAGCGATTTCATTAACTCGGTGACGTAATCCAGGAAGAATCGCAGAGTCTCGCTGTTGTTATAGATAAAGTACAGCACGCCAAAGTAGAATAGATATATCGATGTGATGTGGACGACGTACATGCTGAAAACAACACACCGTGAGTCGCACATGTAGGAATAACAAAATGAGGAGACACAGAATGTGCATAGTTCGAGGAGAAAGCATATGTTTGAACAAGAGACGCGCGTCCACATAATGTAAAAATTTCTGCGTCACGCTATTACTCATTTCATTAAAAATTGAAAAACATATTTGATTTCTCTTTGGATACTTGAAAGCACAGCACAAAATTCGTGATTTAAATTATATATTCAAGTGATTAAATATCAAATTTGATCATTGTAATTAAACATCTATTTGATCATATATCTTCCTCGCGTGAGCGATCAAATGAATTTTATTCGGATCGTCGATTAACGTGAGTCAATTAAGATAAATAAGCTACTCACATCTTTTGATGGCGACGTGCTTGCGGCAAAGTGCTTAGATCCTCTTTCATACAGTACTGCCGCGTACCGAGAATGATGTTCTTAAAGTATTCCATCACGTCCACGTCAAAAGCCATGGTAGGAAATATTTTTTGGTCCGTTGGCATCATTTCGTTATGAAGAACATACAAACTTTGATTGTGAAACACCCAATTTCTCGTAGTAAAATATTGCAGCATCTCGAGACCGACTGAAATTCGCTTCTGAAGTCGGACCATACTGTTCGAGAGAACACAAAACAAAGAAGAAACATAAAAATAAAGTAATGAGAAAGATAGAGAGAGAAAAATAAAAAATAAAAAAACATTTAATAAACGTACAATCTTTTTTGCCGTAATATCAACATCAGAAAGTCGATTAGGTATGCGGGGATAATGTGAAAAAAGAAGACGAACAGATTGTGTATCAATTTGCTGCTACGTATATCTCCATCCGGATACCAGACCTGGCCTTCGAAAGGATAATCGTAAATAATTGCCCTGCCTTTATCCAGTACCTCTCTCCACGTGATCGGCTTCATATTTTTCTGCGTCAGGTTGAATGTTGGTATAGTTTTCATTCTAACAACAAGTAACATTTATAAAATTATTTATGAAGCAATACGAAACTATCAAAATTGCGATGCAAAACAAAAACAACAGTACGCACTTTTCTTGCGTAGCGATTTTCCACGAAATTGCGATCAAAGCATTAATTGCGAAGTCAACCGGAATAACTTCGGCGTGGTAATTGGCTTTGCAGTACATCGACCGAATAACACCTTTGCCTGCGCCAACCAGCAATCCCGTAGGTCCATTCAGATTGTCCACCCAACCAGGCATCGGTTCTTTGTACGAAGGACACACTACGCGTAGCAAGATGGTTTTAAAAATTGATTCTCTCTGTCTCTATGTCTTATTTTGTGAAATATTGCAATCAGTAACAATTGAAATTATTACCGATAGACGGTCTAGCGATACAACAAGGTAGATTAGGGTATTCATTGGCCACCAGTGTTTCAGCGAGACGTTTCGAGTACGTGTAACAATTTGGATGCGGATGCAGTAATCTATAATTACAAAAATATATTTTTTACAATATATTTTTAAAATATACTGTAAATTAATATACTTGACATAAACTTATTATGTTTATTTATAAACTGAAATGTGTTTTTCTTCTTTTTTATTTTATACTTGCGTTCTGAATGTAAATTAAAACTAATGTTGTGAAATTCGATTTTTGAAGTATTCCAAGTACTCTAACAAAAAATTCAATTTTATAGTTGCCTATTACTTATCAATTTTTATCTTTATCTATTTTTAGCATCGTGTAACATCGGCTAATATATCATTAATAATGACATTCAAGTGTTAATTAATTACTTTGGCGTAATAAGATCGAGAGTTTCCTCGTCCATCCACTGAACGAGCTTCATGATTTCGTTAGGATCATGAGGAGGATCGAAGATACGTTCGCCAAGTTCGTCCTGATCGACGTGACAGAAAGCCGTGCTAAGATGCACGAAGGAGACCAGATGCTTCATCTGCTTTGCAAAATCCAATATCTTTTTCGTGCCGATCTTGAAGAACAAACCAAATATATACATTTTTTTCACAGAAAATATTAAAATTTAAAAACTAGAAGGTACGTAAAAGTCATACATGCAATTCTGACAAAAAATTAAAATAAACATGGTTTTTTCGCCATTTAATATTTTACCGTGTTCATCTCGATCGCATCCTTGAGCTTCGCTTCCAATCTCAGACTTGCCGCGCAATGAAACATCACGTGCACCTCGTTTATCAGACACTTGAGTTGTTCGTCAGTAAGACCCAAATTATCCGACAGTATGTCGCCGTTCAGCGGTATCACTTTCTTGAAAACCTGAGGCTTCTCTTTCGATATTCTTTGAAACAGCTGCGGAGAAACAAAAGATCTAATCGCTAAAATTTTACGAAATAATTCTCTGTAATTTTAATTTACTCGCAAACGTTGCTTTCTCCTTTAATAATCACAATTTTCATTAACGCACGCTTTCGTGTTAAAATTAAAAGATAAGCAAGTAAATTATATGTGTCAAATAAAAAAATCTTGAATTAATGTTTCTTTGATCTGAAAAGTTGCGAAAGATTGCAAAGTAAAGATTAATGCATGTGTCTGCGAAATTCACAAAAAATGCCGATATATCGCAGCGTCATTTTGCACAAGATGCAGTGTAATGCGTTTAAGATGTTCTTACGGGCAAGTTGAATATATCCTCGAGCCGCATGTCGAAAGTACGACCTTTCTTGCCCCGTATGAGTATGTACATTTTGTCGAGATCGGAGCAGCAGTAGAGCAACTTTTCCATTAGGACCTTGCCCATAAAACCAGATGCTCCGGTAATAAAAATGGTTTTGCCCTTGTAAAAAGATTGGATTTCGGACCTTGAGTCGTCCATGGTCATGCGCTGAAATGTCAAAGAAATTTGTAAGATTGACAATCGGCGGGAGAGAAAGAAAGAAAGAAAAAGAGAGAGTGAGTAATGGTTTTATTTAAATTTTTTTACGCGGTAAGGAAATCGTGCAAATTCAATTTATGGTGCACTCTTTAAACTTATATTGTGCGACCGTCGTAATTACGCGCGGGTATAGCGCGCGTCTTGTGTTCAAGACTTACGTCTTGTCTACGGAATCAAATTTTCGCAAAATCGCTCTCGCAGTCTATTATTTTATCGCGCTCATAATTACTGTTATGAGCGACGCAAAACGTTGCGCAAAAATCGCGCGAAGAGAAAATCAGTGAAAGGCGAATCAATTGCGGATTCAATAATGTGAACCAATTTTTTGTAATTCCAGAGGTATCTCGATATCAAATTGCCAAAGTAGTTTTTTATTTTATTGTCGAGAAAACATCATCAACGAATTTGTCGATGACAAATATCTGAGTGGATTGTTTACGTATGCACATATGCACCATATGTGGGCCATGATTCTGTAGCGTGGTGATAAATACAAATGATCGCGCGTGCATGGGCGATCATTTGTATTTATCACCATCAAAATATTTTCGTACATGCTGTTCGAAACATATATAACTGCCTTTACTTGTATTTTAAAGGAATTCAAGTCTTTCGAAATATTTTGATGCGTGTATTAAAATTTTGCAAACGTCGTTGCGAAAGTGCAGCGATAACATTAACTCATGATTGAAGAATTCAAGACTAAAATGTAATAAAAAAATTTGAAATTCGATTATTTATCTTGGGCAATAAAACTCAAGAAATCAATAAAAAAACGAAACGCTAATGGAATGATTACTGGAATGATTGCCAAAAAAACTATATGGAGTGCTAACGCTTTGTACCTACCATAAAAATGTTGCAATCCAATTTGAACATAACGCGCGTTTAATTATTTCGGCCGCGATATTTATTTATCAGTAAATAATTCTCAAATCATTTTTGACGTACATGTTTATCAATTGGATATCTTTTTTATTAATCAAAATAGCTAACGTTTTAGAAATTGCGAAATCGAAAATCATAATGTAGTAGATGTAATTAATAAAAAGTTTAGCTATTCACAAATATCGGATTTGTGTAATCGGATTTAACATTGCCGTGCGTGTGCGATAATAGCTCGCGCTTTCTTTTCGTGAACGAAACAAATTAGCGAGAATGAGCAAGGCCGTGTCCATAAATAAAGCTGTTACAATATTGTTTTGATCGTATGAAATGATCGTGTTAAAATGATCCTTCTGAAATTTTTTGCTATCTTTTTAACATTTTCTTCGTAAGACAAGACGTTTTTATTCAATCAAAAATAATTTTTCTAAAATGTTTTTATTAAGTTGTATTATAAAATTAGATTATATTATAAAAAATAAATTAATGTTGAACTTCACAAATTAATAAAAATTTAAACGTTTGCTATTACTTGAGTGTTATATTATTATGTAACGTAGACATTACAAAAAAAAGCATTTAAAAATAGTTCGACGACGCAATTTTTTACGGTATCTGTAAATCTTGATCGAGCAAAAAAAGGCGCATGCCTCTGTTAATGCTTTGTGCACACACGTAATATAATTACGTCATGCTCTTTATTAGAATTTGTTAGCGTAACGATGGTTTACTTAGCAAACAACGACTTGTGTGTCTCATCGGGGATATATTGAAATACAACGCGGCTACTTTTGTGCACTCACGCAAGAATAATTGTTAAACAGAAGTAGAGAATGTGCATTCGCAAATAATGGGGAAAATTGCAATAATACAAATATACAACGCAGAGATAAAATGATGAGAAAATATAAAACTTCTCTTTTCCAATTTGCAAAAAATTGCACTAATTAGAAAAATAAAGAAGTGAATTAAAAAACTTATGCTTAGAAAATTGTAACACAATAAGAATGTGACGCGCAACACGATGATAGTAAAAACTAGCAAGTGTGCGCGTTAATATTCCGATTTGTTAACAAGAAACTGCAAAAATTAATAGTCATTTCACAAAAGATCGCGATGGAAGCATTAAACTCACATAACAACATTTTGCTCTTACTCTAACGAATTCGTCAATATCTAAAGAGAAAAACTTCGAGATCGTGAATTAGTCGAAAAATTTAAAATTCCATTTTGAAATCGTTTAATCGCGCGACATTTATTCACGAAAATACACAGATCATCAGTGGACGCGTTGCAAATTAATGACGCGTTGAAAACAATACGAAATATTATTTACCTGTCGATGCTTCACGCGTTCGTCGATCACTTTGCGATTAATGCGGTGTTTTTGTTTGCTCTGTTATTTTATATACACGAGAAAATGGATTCGCGCGCGTTCGATGCTCGCGAACTTACTGAGCTCCTCAGTAATCCGTCCTGAAAGTTGTACTGTTGTAGAACGGACTCGCCAATCTGTCTCTCTTTTTCTCTCTTTCTACTTCTTTCCCCACTTGCCAGGTGACTGTAACCGAGACGTTTCCTCAACGCTTGTTCTTTTTTTCGTGTCACTTTTCGCAGATATTGCGATAATCAATTTCGGAGTTGTAGATTTTAGTCCGCCAAACTAGCAAAAAATAGAGCAAAAAATCACACTTTATGCATTTATAAAATGTTCCTTACCGCAGATTCGAGATAATACGTATAGTAACGTAAATATAATAAACTTTGATTAACTTTACAATAAAAAAGAAATTAATGAACGCGAAATTCCGCATTGTTTTCTAAGAGCCTGAACAAGATGACTCAATAATTAAATTCTGTGAAAAATTTGCTATAAATATAACACGCACTACATGTGCTCTGTCGAGAGAACACAAAGTCAACGAGCCGGTTTCCTTCCACTCTCACTCACTCAGTTCCTATATAAAGAGTTCACCTTCACCGCGTTGTTTAGATATGCGCGATATATGATTTCCCTCCTGGAAATCGCCACATTTTTTTCTTGACGAAACCGAGAAACTGACAAAAGTAAATAATAATATGGAAATTAGAATTATAATAGAATTCCAAATTGATATAAGCAAGATCGTCATATCTTACTAAATTATACATGTAAGCATTGCGAAAATAATTAAAATTCAAGAATGTTGAACTATTAACTAAACAAAACAAGAAAAAAAAAGAAGACCTTTTCACGGTTTTTTCTATTTCTCTATCGAGATGATCGGCACAAAAACATTTCGTAGAACATCAAATTTATGTAAGAGAAATGGATTTGACGGGCAAAAAACTTATTATTTTGTACTCGCGGTTTCTTCGCCATGATTGATGATCAAGCTATTTGGCTAAATGCACATAAAAATCATTACCGAGCGGAACGCGTAAAAGCAAAGAGATTAAGAATCTCATTATAAGAGATTAAGAAATTAAATAAACGTGAAAGCTTTGCGCAGGTTATTAAATTTGCACACGATTATAATAGAAGTATAATACGATTATTGTATAAAATATTACTAGTTTATTTTGATGTTTGTAATCTTAATTATCAATATCGATTTTCTATGTAAAAAGCCTCCTTGTGGTTTTAGTCATCCTTATCACGACTCTTATATGATTTGTTAACACATAAGTCTAAATAAATTTTAGAAGAATAAGTTTTAAAAAGTAGTTTGATAGTAAAATACACATACGTACATTGTGCGCATTTTTATTCCACAAAATTAAATGGTTGCTCATGTCGCTTGAAAGATAATTGCTCATGTTAAGTTTGTATAATTGCATTATGTGTGCATTACGTGTCGTAAAAATAATAATAAAATGTTTAAAATAAAACATTCCATCAATCTACTCATCAAGGAAACAATAAGATTCATCAAAACAGAAGTTATTTTTACGATGTCCAATTTTTTATGAAGATACCGCATAAGGAAATGATGCAAGGATTAATCGATACAAAACAACATTCACTTACGGGCTTTTCACGATGTCTAGTAACATGCATACTTGTTAGACTGGTAATGCCGGTTATATCTAGTTTTGATGAAAAAAAGACAAAAAAATTTATATGACGACGAGCTAATAAATATGTACATATACTTCCGCGAAAGAAATTTGACTTGATCTGCGCGATCTCATATTCAGCAGCGTTGTATTAAAAATGATAAATTTCAAAAAAATATATTTATGCGCAGCAGTCAGTAATCGCTGTTCAATTGTGTATTATTGGCTAATTGTAACGAGCTCATAAAGCAACATGTCGATTTTTCCAAAGAAAAGAAAGCAGAAACGCATGGTAATATTCTTTTGAAGACGCTCATCTTTTCCTTTTTTATTACTTTTTCTACGTATTTGTGCAAAACCGCGTGTTAATAGAAAACTTGATGTAATAGGAAAAACATATAAAATTGATCTTTACTTGCGAAAGCAGATGTTCGGGCAATATTTATTTTTTATTCCAAACTATTCCGGATGCGATTTCGCTTTCGATTTTATACTTGGATTTTCATTAGCAAAAATAACAACGTCAAACATTTTAAAAATTTCTTCAAAAAATTCTGTTCCACAAAAATAGAGTCAAGGACAATCCTGTCGTCAGAATATATTGAAATTTCTTTCGCAACTAATAACTTATTCATATAAACAGAAATTATAGAATAAAAAATGATCACATTTTGATCACTGATTTTTTTATTTTGAATATTGACTTGAATATTTTATTGATATAATTTGAATAACAAAATAGATAGAATATAATTTGAATAATAAAATAGGTAGAATAATTACATGCGCATTTTTTGACTTCTCTAAGAAGTCCTACATGATTAACAACTGTTCATAGTAAAATGTCCCGTACAGTAATTACTGTATAAACTATATCAGAACCATACGGAGAAATAGTATCTGAAATAAAAATCATTTAATTAACGGCAGTTCAATTGTTGATGTGCTGCAAATGTAGAACAATATATATCTTACCTAAAATCTGTCCGCATCAATCGGCGTGTGAAATTTGAGTCTTGCATCAAATCTTTGTTGACAAAAACATGGCAATATATTAGATCGCCTATTACTGCAATCTACGAATTTTCTCGATGCAGTATACCATACTGCTTCGTAAAAAAAGATATAACTTATCTTCCTTCACAATTCCTTCAATGTATCGTTTGGCAGTACTCGACAGAAATGGCAGAGAAATCAAGAAATAAGAAATAAGAAATTGAAAACGTATAATATTATCTTTTTAAATAAGAAATTAAATATAAAAATCCAAAAATTATATATCTGTTTAAAACTTATTGTTATATTATTATTGCTATATTTAAAAATAAGTAGACAGTTTGTAGTATAAGAGTGTGGTATAAAACTTCATTAGATTCACATTAATTTTTTATATTTTGCGCGCCCAATAATTATTTTGTAAAATATTATAAAACATCTTGTGTATTGAAATCTCATTAAATTAAATCAATTATTAATAAATTTATACTTTCGCGCGAAAATGAATCTTCAGCAACGCACGCGCAGTATACACATACTATAATTGACGTTTGTGTCTTCTAAATAAATAAAAAGTGAAAATTATAAACATAAGAATTTTCACAGATTTGATTTTTGATATTGCAATTTAAGATTTCGTTTATCAATAAATTATAATTGATAATATACATCAAATATGATAGCACTCTATGCTCTGTGACATTTTATAACCTATAACCTAACCTATAACACATACGGATAAACTACAAATAATCTACAAATAATTACAGGTTTGTTTTATTTACAATGTCATCTCATACAACCGAGTTGGTCGAACATCTTGTTCAGGATTATGCTAATTATGCAAAAGTGGATTGGGATAATCAGGCAAGTGTGCAAAGTCAACAATTTTTTACATATTTGCAAAATAATATCTATCTATAATAATCATGCATACATTTCAGATGAAGAATTTTCGTGATATTATCGAGGATACGCTAGTACGACTGGAAGAGTTTCAGTCGATTGTGTCAATGGTTAGCACATTAAATATTAGCAAATTAAAGTAGAAAAGAAACTCAGCATTACACATTCTTCGTGTCTTTATCTTATACACATACTTTTATAAAAGACTTTTATATATATACTTATATCAATGTTTATATGATGACTTATTTAAATTGACTTGTTTAAATTCTTGGAATTTGTTTGTTGGAATTTTCAGTGTGTTGTTTCTGTTATTTGTCTATTTAAATATTTGTCTTATATAAGGTGGAAAGTGGCAGCTCCGAATGTATGCAGCAACATCTTCCAAAGCTGCAACATATGAAGGATAACATGACTAGTCTTCGTAGAAGGATAGATGCACTGGAGCATGTTGTCGCAATGGCCAACATGAATTTAAGTACATTAGAAGCTGCTGTAGATAAGGCAGAAGCTGAGCTTGGCATATCTGACAGATTATTTGGCATGCTAAATCCTTTATTGTTTTTTGTAAGTGAACAATTAAGTTCTAAGTAACTTATCAGCTGAACAATCTATTCTGCAATAATTTTTAAAATTATGCACTTGCACATTATATTATGTTCTTATTTTAGAAGAAAACTCAGGAGCCTGTTGCATCAAATACAGTGCCCATATACAAATCGCCAATGATTTATAGATCTGATGACTATTTTCAAAGAGAATAAAGTATATATGGAAATAACAAAAAAAAGTATTAATAATGTATTCTTTTTCTGTTAAAGTTACAAAAGTATTTATGCAAATTTAAAAAAATGGCATTAGACAAATTTAATATATTTTGTTGGCGTTTTCAAGCTGCAAAAAAATTACAAGATTATCAGTTTTTTTATCTCCCAATTATCTTTCAATAATTCTGCTGTATCCTGTATTAAAGTTTAAGAATTGATATGTAATTAATACTTCGCAAAGCTAGAAACATTTATTTTTCATGAGTAATAATGATATTGTTATTATGTTTGAATCACGTCTCGTGATTTTTCCTATTCCACAGGTAACGCTACATTTCGACCAGTTGCTCCATTGATCCCATATCTTCGGTTCCTTTCGGCTTCTTCCTGTCAGAATAACATCACGCTAATCATTATAATATAGCTCATCCGATTTGTCTAATGTTACAACTTTGGAAAGAGAAAATCTACGATAATACTTCAAATAAAGCTGTTACAATTTTAATTCGCAACAAAATTTTAAGAACGAAAACACTTTCCAGTCGAGCAGTCTGTATTGGAAATTTCCATTCATTCCCAAATGATTGTATAATACCTTTCACTCATTTATGTTCCAATGTGTGAGAGGTATTCCCACGAGAAAGACAGAGAACACATCCGCTACTTTGTGTCACGCGAGTGTACCTTTCACCCATTATTCTTACATGAGAGTTGAATAAAAATGTAGCAGTTAGAGATTAATGAAGATTAATGTACATAAAACGAGAACTAAAACACATACAACGTGCAAGATGTGCATGCGTTGGAAATTTCCAGTCCTCGTGGAAATTTCCATCTCATTCCAGAAGTTTTTACATTTTGATTAGTCTTGCGAAAAGGCAAAATTCCCGAACAGGTTCTTCGAGAAAAAAACCAGAGTCGCGTCTGGTTTTTTTCTGGCGAATCTGCAATTCGCACATATAATATGCGTTCACTCTTTATTATTCTCGTCCTTCGCTCGCTTCATTTTTGCAATGTTTGTTATATATAAATCGGTCATTTAATCGCGATTAAGACTCGATTCGCGCGCATAAACTGAGAACTATAAATGAATTGCATAATTGCATGATTCTTCGAAATTTGTATGTTTACCATCTCGTTGCGGTCCAATGTTATTTTTTCGGTTGTTATTGGCATCGTGATCAGTATTATAAATCTTACGTCGGGATCTAATTAATTTCGTTTCTAATGCATTGTTTACAATATTTTCTACATTTGACGACGTTTTATCCGTGGCAATATTTCTGAATGCTAAAACCAAAATGTTTCTCATATATTAAAAGAGTAACTATTCTGCATATATTTTGGAATTGCGAACACATCAGCGAAATTACTTATAACTAATAAGAATATAACTAAGTAAACAGAAATTAGTCGAATTCTGTACATTGATATATCTGGGCTGTCAATTTGTAAAAAATTGAAACATCGAAGCGAACTTCGATGTTTCAATGCGCATTAATTGCGCAATTTCGTGCCAATAAAACTGAGTTATGTAATTCCGCAAATTGTGGTTCCAAAGATATCTATCACATTGATACACACAACATATATTAAGAACCAATCTATTGTCTATTTTAAAATTTTTTAATTAAAAATTAATATATGGCTTCTATTTATATAATGTTTTATTTAAATTGTAGTTTAATAATGGAGTATGTCTCTTAATACGACGATTAACATAAATTTTATATCAAAACATGTCTGAAAAAATTATATATTTATCTAATTTTAGCTGCGTATTAAAGAGATCACGATTTGATACCGAGCCAACCCAATAAACCTTGGCATTTTTTCAAGCGACAGCTTCTTAATTGTGCTTTTTTCAGACCCGTAACACAATGTGTCGCCAAGCAATGACGCCAGCGAACTTGTTGTCCTTGTCCGCAGGTAACACTGCATGAACTCCACTTGCTCCAATTATCCCATGCATGTAAATCTATAAATACCAGATCAGCAAACAGATGTAGAGATACAGCTTTTTGTAATATTATTTTTTATATATAAAAAAAAACTTCAATAATCTTTTCTCTTGAAATAATACAGTAGTAAAGGAATGGCCAATAAGAGAATAAACCAGATCTTCGGGTCAGTTTTTCTTTGATACAATCGCGTAACACATTATCATAAAAATACCTTCGTCATCATTCGATTCGGAATTTGTTCTAACGACATAATTTCTTATCTTCTGCAATTCCGATCTCCTCGCAATAATCGCTCGCCGATTAGATTCGTGACGTCTCGCAGTAGTATGCCCACGAAAATTACTCTCGCAACTGAGCAACTTTCGCCAATGAGTTTTCTCACTCGCGCGAAAAAAAAAGTTTCTCTTATTTTTGCAATTTTTATATTGTTGCGTCGTTGAATTCTCTATTACGTCTATCTACGATAAGAGTTAACAATACTGGCATGAAACGTGTATTTTCTTGTTATGTAATGTAGAAATCTTCATCGCAAGAAATTGAAGTATATAGAAAAACTTGTTTTTACCTTCGTGAATTTCTTTGCCGCAAATTTCCGAGTGGAACGATAACAGGATCGCGAATAAATATCTGCATAATCAATTTTTTCATAGCTGGAAAACAGCAAATTATTTGAATAAGAATGCATAATATAGAAAATATTGTGTAGCCGCGCGCTAAGAAAATTTATTTCCTCTATTAAAAAATAAAAAACGATAAAGTAACACGCATTTATTATGCATTTATCGTAATGTTTATACTTATATATATACGTAGACAAAATACAATAATAATATAACCTGGCAATTTTACCTTTTATTAATCAAATCAGTGTTTTGCGCAACTGCACGATTTTTTGATACGTCAATTGCAAATACTCCGACAGTGTAAGCTTTCGGAAATCTTAGTGGTTCATAAATTACGCACGTAAAATAAATGCTATATATCAATATTATGATGCAGGTAATATTATGCATATCATGCTTTCATTGCATTGTGCGTTTACGAGCACATACAAATAATATCGATAAATGTTGCTGTCTATATATAAATTCACAGTATCAAAAATTAAAGAAATTGTTAAAGAATTAATTTGTAGCGGAATGTGATGCTTTCTGGTTTGAAGCAAATACGAATATTTTGCAAACAAACAATGTGTCTTCAATGTTTTACTCTTTCTATTTAATATACTGCTATTAAAATGACTTATAGCACTAATTTAAAATTTTGTATGTATATCATAATCGTGATTCTGCAAATACTAAAGAAGATATATTTTTGACTGTAATATAAAATTGAAATAAATAGCAATGATTGATAATATCAACTATAACTAAACGTTTTATAGTATTTCATGTATATGTAACTATGATACATTGTCAGACTTCATATGCTGTATATACCTATTACAAGTTTCAAGACATACGAGTTTGTGCGATGTACAGCTTGATCTACGCAAGTTTGTAATAAAATATACTTTTTCCTGGTTTACGTACTTTGATTCACAAACCGCTTATAATAATTACGATTATCATATGTCAATAAAAATTGTTTACATTATAAAAATAGAATTGGACATGTACATGTTCTTATGATTTTTTTTTTAAAGAAAACTAGTAGATGGTAAAATTATATGTTAATATATTTTTACGCTTAACGAAATGTTAAAAGTTGATAAAAAAGATATAAATAATCCCTTTTCATTACCTATGAAACATAGTTTATGTACAGAAACAATATTTATAAACCTAATATCGATAAGCTTTGTAATATAAAGAGTATTACATTAATGTAATACACGGATGGATTACAGTCTGAAAAAAGCTTTGTGCCCACGGCTGTTTGGTATTTGACCTTGTAATCGTAACCTACGGACAGCTTCTCTCAAGTGCTTCGGTTGTAACGGACCAGTTTCATTCTGAGCTTCCATGACATCTAATGCTAAAATACAATTTAACTAAAAACTTTCAATATTTTAGCAAGATATTTTGCAAAAATAAACCAAACCTTCTTCTACAATTTCGCCAACAAATACTTTGGCAATTCCTGACATAGCTATGACAACATTCTGCGATACTGAACAGCCTGTTATAGTTTGCATAATCTGAAATATATTTTTTTTATCTAAACTTAAATATATTCCTTAAAGAGAATGTGCTATTTTCATCCTTGTTCTACAAATAAGAATCAAGATACAACAATACCCTTTTTATAGCTGCTTTTGGGAATGCAGACCGTCTGTACATTTCATACCTGTCCAACTGATCTTCAGTAAAGTTAGATACTAGTACCCTAAAAATATAAGATTGTATAGTTGTTATTAAAAATTATTAAATATATTCTCTCAATACACATTTAAATTATGTCATTAAATACACACTGCATTTTCTCTCTTTCTTCTTCCTCTAATTCTTTTTTGCTTTTTTCTTTGCTTTCTCTTCTTTCTTTTGCACTGATTAGATTTGGACGAGGTAATATAATATCGTTGCTAAATATATCTTCTGCTGTTTGTTCCTCTTCCTTTATGTCAACCTCATTAGTTATGACCTCCATCTGATCTTCTATGATTGGACACATGGAATGTAACCCAGTATTTTCATTTTCTTCTGTATCTGACTGTGACTGAGACTGAGAGCTCATTGCATCAGACTCTACCTATATTACAATGTTAAATTGCCTTTCATTTAAAATATATTTGTAACATGCCAACTATACAAAAAACTATTCAAGTTATCAAATATTTCTACCTTAGCTTGTACACCATCAGTATCGATAGTTTCTGCATCTTTAAATCCTGAATTTTGTGAAGGGCTATTTTTCGTATCTTTATCTTCATCTCTCTCTTCAATATCATTATGCTCACTTTCATCTCCAGAATCTTCCTTTCCAAAGATGTTATCCATTATTTTTCTACTAAAAACAATGTTTCTCGCGACGCTTTCAACTACTGATTTCAGCGTCATACACAAGAATGGGAACTACGAAGCGATATCTCTCAGACGATATAGAAATGTAGGGTTTGAATCCGTGCTACATCGACTTTACTATCGATATCTCGAATCAGTACGAATCTGCTTATACGATTACAAACTGTGTAAAAAACAGTTAAAACACTTTCTTGAATTTTGAATCTAAACTGCGCAAAATATTGAAATTATATACTCGATGTTTTACAATTAGCAAAACTAAAAATCTACGCGCAGTTCGTACTGATTTCACGACTATTGAAGCCACTGAAAAAATGTACATACCCAGCGCTGGCCTCCTTATGCTACAACATTCTGTAACAAAAATAAAACGTTCTTATTGTTAAATGTAAAAAGAAAAATTACTTGTGAACATCAAGTGTAAGATTGTTTCAATATCAAAATATATGACTAATAATTGAATAAGAATTTCCTAATATTTTAAGAAAATTAATTTACTAGACTTGTTTTCTACATAAATAGCTGTGAAACATACCTTTGTAACAGTATCCAACCGCTCGAACCGGCTCTTCCGGTGCTGCAAATATCTTTATGGAAAATCGACTCCTGAAACAATAAATAAAGAAAAAATTTAGAATTTTACGCATTGTAACGTGTATAATTGATATAGAATACTATATTTTTCGTTAGAAATATTTTA